>JAOEHX010057697.1:0-12599 GCA_025448015.1 Bolborhynchus lineola
AAAATACTTGATAGTATACTGTGGTCCTGAAACTAGTGCAGTAATCATGAACAGTCTTACTTATCCCAACTATTTTCAAGAACATTTCACAGGAATTAAAGAGAAAATCTTTCTTCACAACAGTTCCACAGATTTAATTAATCTTTCTTTATTAATAGTAACAATAAAGAATTTCCAATCCATTACTGATTAAGACTGTCTTTTAAAGCTTTTATACTGCTTATTTTTTTAATCTTCACACAAGCGATTTCAGAGAACACTAACAGCAGAAATGTTTTTCAATTAAAGTTTCTCCAGGGGTGGTTTAGATTGGATATTAATAAAAATTTCTTAACTGAAAGGGCTGTCAAGCACTGGAATAGGCTGGCCAGGGAAGTGGTTGAGGCACCATCTCTGGAGGTATTTAAAAGATGTGTAGCTGTGTCACTTAGGGACATGGTTTACTGGTGGACTTTGCAGTGCTGGGTTTACTCTTGGACTTGATGATCTTAAATGTCTTTTCCAACCTAAACAATTCAATGATTCTATAATTCTAAAACAGTTCTTGTAGAGACCAAAATAAAAAACTGAATGATTTTTATAATCCAGTAATGTTAGCTACACTTGAAAGTTATCATTTTTCTAAGGCTTGAAATAAAACAATAGGCACAGTTGTAGGTTGTATGTATACAAACAGTATACAACAGTATAAGTTGTATGAAGACCTTAAGAGAAAAAGAAAATAAAGCCCTGAAACAGGAGCTTTGTATAGTAAAGTGGAGATTAATTTACCAACTTCTCATATTCCCAGATGAAAAGAGAGCAGAGAGATAGTGAATTAAAAATCCTATCAGTCACACGGGGGGAAAATGGGGATCAGGGACTGCTTGGGAGAACAGGCTCAGAGCTGGCCTCTCTCAGGTCCAAGCCATCATCAGACCAAGGAACCCGATGTTAGGATTCTACTGGAAAGGAAGGAAGGAACTTGAAAAAATTGAAGTGTTTTCTGCTGCTTGAAACAGAAGAGAGAAAAAGAGATGCAAAATCCCAAAGAACTGTAGTAATCCCCTTATGAAGACTCCCAGTTAAAGCAGTTTGCATAATATACTTTCCAGACCCCATAACTCTCAGTAATAATTTCACAAACTTTTTGACTCATAAATTCATTCACTTCTTTTCTGTATAGTCAAAAATTTCACTCGGCTCCCAATAAATGCAGTAAAATGTAGTGATCTGGTAAAAAAAATTACTTAATAACACCCCTGCCTCTTCTCAGAGACTGTCAAATGGCTCCTTACCACACGAATCCCACTGTGGCAGTAGCTACCTGATTAAAATTCTGTGCAGCTCTTTCTTTGAAAGTGGAGCATATTTATCTTAAGATGATATATACTCTATTTAAATGCATTGTTTCACTCTGCTGTTTACTAAATGCTGCATCTGTTTGATATCTACAGTGCTATATATAACTGCTAACAGTCTCATGATGCCTAACAAACACATTCAGTTACTCGTGACCTATACATTTTTCTTGGAAAATACTAGAAGTATGTTTCATTCTTGTAGCTACATCTAGCAATTGTGCAATTGTGCTCTGGTACATAACTTCTCATTCTGAGAGAACAGTGTGGGGGCTACCTTGTCGATGGAGTTTTGCACAGAATATCCTGAAGAGTTGTTCAGATTTGAGGGAAAATATTTATGATGCTTCTATTACAAGAACTTCTTGCTGCAAAGAAAATGAGACAAGTGTAGCAAACAGATCCATGCTAGTATTAAGGGAAAATATTTGAAAAAGCATACACTGCGATTTGCCTGTAAGTATGATCAGGGATCTGTGGGCAACTGTGCCTCTGTTTAATGTATAATGCCTTCCAATGATGGAACTATTGATTATTATCACCCTCTGCACTCAATCTGTCCAGTTATGAATGAATGAAGCATCTGGGAGTGGAACTTAAACAATTTATTGATTTGAAGTTTGCTGTCATAGAGTGAGACCACTAACATCATTCAAGATATCTAAGACAGGGCTCTTTAATTACCAGCTCCCCATAAACTGTAACAACTCCAAAACTTCAGTGCTCCATAGAGCTTTTTCTTATAAAATACGTATTTAAACTAAGCATGCTTCATTGTTTCTCTACATACTATGCAGCATATTATTAAATTTCCTTTATCATATCAATTCTGTTGTAAAGATAGGCATTATTTTTGTACTGTTCCCTTTCCTCACCCCTTGTGTCATTAATTATGACTGTAAAGTAGTCATTAGTTTCAATTAAAAGATTTGGTTACAGTCCAGACTCCTGGCAATATGATTTCACTCAGCTTTAAGTTTATCTCTCTGCTCTCTTTTTTAAAGCTAAAGCCAGTACTAGAAGTAATGACATCATTGCAACTAAATCCAAAAGCATTTCAGAGAAGAGGTAAAAATAGAGTTCCTGAATATGGTAGCTTACAGATATTGTCTACTAGATTAAAAAAAAAAAGAAAAAAAAGAAAAAAAGAGGAAAATGCTAATTGAAAGAAAAGAAGAAATAACATCTGTTTGGGAATGATGTAAATCAACAGCAGCTAATCTGTTACAATAGACAATCAAAAGCTAGATTCTTCTAGTATTGAAGCTTGCCAGGAATAATCGCATAATACTGACCAATTCAGTCTCTTTAGGCTGTAGTCTGTTTTACACAGAAACTGCTCTGTGCTGACTGAGTGTTTCGTCTATTCTATTACTCCCTATTATTCTCCATTACAGAGTAATAAGGAGTTTCTTCCCCAGTTCTGGGAAACATTTAGCTCTGTAAACTTTTTGGTTCTTGTAACAGAAATCAGGAATAACTAAAGAGCCATAAAATAGATTATTTCTTCCAAATATCCACTGCTAGGATGAAATTAGAATGCATCATTTAAGGAATAAGAACTTCACATAAACATACAAACATTATATAAATATATACAAATACATAAATATATACATGATTTATATTCATGTATTAAAAATATAATTTTGCTTTTCTATATATAAACCTAATTTAGAAAGTCAGTGACCTGATTGCACATTGTGACTCACTGTCATTTTTCAATGTAGTTTTTATATGATTAGGTGGCTTAGTACAGAAAGTATTGCATAGTAGTGAATGACTGGCTAAAGGAGGTTGGAAGTCTGAGATACTGTTCATGAGTGTTAATGATAGTTCAGTGATATTTTTTATACAATTATCTGGCCAGGGCTATTTAGAAATTAACAATCAGTCACCTAAAGCACTTCTTTTTTTTTTTTTTACTCACAGTTTCAGTAATTTTAAAATGCAATCCATGTTACATTTAACAGGATCATGGGGAGCCTTGAGAGTTTACATTTAGCTCTGTTAGTACATTTGGACCATACTACCAAGATGCAGCTTGGATGTGGAAGGGAAGACAGCAAACTACTTACGTGCTGTGCAGGTTGCAGGTTTGGACGTTGCTCGGGTGTTGTTCATAGTCCCCAGTGGTCAAAACGATGACTCCGGCACAGAGCACTTAGTTAAGGATACTGTTGCATTTTTGGTTCAGTACTTTTTCTTGCCAGCAGAGAACCTCGCTCATATGAGCAATTTTTCTTTCAATTGCTTAGTGAGAAAAACTTAGGAGAAAAAGACAACATGAAAGGGTGTTCCAGGTCACAGTATAATTTCATCTTTCTGGGTCTTAAATCTTGTGTGAAATCGTAAAGTGGTTTCCAGAGGATATAAAAAATACCCACTGGAATTCTGGCAATATCTTAAAATCTGTCAGTTCATTGTGAGGATATTATGTGCAACATCATAGCCTCAGTGGATATTTCTAGTCAGTGTTTTGTCTAAAATTTTCTGTTAGTGGCAATAGCCTTTCCTTAACTTTCAGACAAGAAATCACTTGAAAATAGCAGCATTAGCAACATCTAGTTGTAATAAAGAGATGACATACATACAATTTAAAGTGTTATTATCGATGATGACTATGGATAAATTATGGTCAGAATCTTCTGTCTTCAGAAGACAGATATAATACAGTTAAGACATTAAAAACCGTCATGAAAGAGAGCGACAGTGTTCCAAGCTCGTCTCTGAGGCTTTGTTCTGAGATGATGTCTAACTGTGATGTGAAGAATGAGCTTTACAGCAAATTTGGCATGTTGAATTTGACCATTCCTGAACCTTTATTGACATTGCTGGCTATTGTTCAGCTACAGAGCATTCTTATTCTATTCAGGAACAGCTAAACTTGGTATAACTAGCAGTCAATGTGCATGACTACATCTGTATCTAACCTGAATAGAGGCAAAGCACAAGGTATGTCTGGTTGTTCCCTTTTAGATAGTTATCCCTAAGGTAAATTCTTCATGTGAGAAGCAGGGTTCACAATATTAGTGGTGCATAAGTCTGGATTCCCAGGCTAATTCTGCTTAATTGATAATTTCTTCGTAATGCTTGTGATCTTCAGGACGGCTCTATTTCAGGAACATTACAATACAACTCAGATGAATATAGGCAAGGTTGCATTTACAAGAAACACTTTCAGCTTCTGATCAGATAATATGACACTTTCACAGATTCACAGGGTAGTATGAATGGTTGGAAGGGACCACCAGAGGCCATCTAGCCTGCCTTGCTCAACACAGGTCCAATTAGAGCAGGCCATTCAGTACTTTACGTGAAGTTTCTCCTATAAACTTCCCTTTCAGTTAATGCATACGATAAGTGAAATTAAAATAAACAGATAAACATTTTTTTTTCTATACAGACCTTCTCCTCAAGTGAAATTCAGCACTGTGATCTGAACCAGCCCAGTCTGAACAGCTGTCAAAAACCTCAGTCTCTCGGACCTATACCAGACTCTGAATCTTCAAATATTGCTTTACCTGTCAAGGTTTTTATTCTTCTTTCATTTTTATCAACTCTTTCTCTTAATCCTTTGAGATATTTGGTGAAAGAATTATATTGTGCTATGTAAGTAGAAGGAGCCTAGCACATTGGGGTCCTCCCCACCTTGGCTTCCTGGATCCTAGTTTAGCGTAATAAGAGTGCGTAGGATTCACAGAGAAGCACTGAAAAGCTGACTTTAATGAGGCATCATATCACTGCATAGAAGAAAGCACAGGTTTATTTTAAAATACTGTGCTCCCATTCACATCAGTTAAAATGACAGGCAAGTATATATTTCTTATATAAATACTTCTACACTAATTGTTTGTCAAAAGCTGAAAAACATGAAACAAATGACAGATTTCCTCACAATTTCTTTTAAGAGTGGAATTATAGTAATATAGATTAAAGCAGTACAAATGTTTTCCTGTAGCATAAGTTTTGAGATAACAAAGCTGTTAGGGAAATGTGTGACATGGCTGACAGATTTTTATCCTACATTTGCAACTTTCTGATAAGACAGGATAACTCGAGGTCAGAGAGTGTAGGGAATAAGATGGGTGATCTTAGACTTTCTTTAGAAAGAGAACAAAGAACAAGCAGGCAGTAAAACTAATCTAATTGAAAGAGGGAATATATATTAAAATGTTTTCAGAATCAAAAGGGTAAGACATTAAATATTCAAGAAACTGTCTGCTATTCTTTTCCATTTACATCACATTGGTAGCTAAGAATCAACTCTGCCTTTTCTGAGCCCAGGTCCAACAAGAGACTTGTAAGCTGCCTGGGCTTCTGCTTTGGATAAAATCGAAATCATGTGCAAATCTTTTCACTAGTGCACTTAAATTAGCTGTAGGATGGGAAAGCTCTGCAAATAACTCTGCAGGAAAGTGTTCACAGGCATAGCAGTGTAAAGTATTTGTCCAGAGAGGCTTCAGTTTCAGGGACTGCTGACCTTGAACCTTTTCCCATCCAGAATTCTGTATTGGAGATTGCACTCCAGTAAATAGTATTAACTATTTATATCTGAACATAACATAGTTATTTGTATAATGCATCCATTCTCAATCTTCCCTCCTTGTCAAGGTCTCCAAGTTTCTGGTTAGTTGCTGCTTTGGGTATACTTTGTGATCTGAATAAAGTTTTGAAAGTTGTTCTTGGTTTAACTCTTGACAAAATCCATATGTCAGGAATTTCAGTGTTGTATTCCCTCACTTCCCAGGAAGTGGGGGAGAGAGTGGCACTCAGTTATTTAGCACGTTCAGAATGATTTCCATTCTCACATTCAGGGCTCTGACACCCTACCCCACTTACTAGACAAATTTGCATGAATATTCCTATAGACAGTTAAAATATTGTAATTTGAAGAAGAAAGGACTTACATAAATATATTATGCTACTAACGATTTTAGGCTGTGGTGCCTGGAGCACCTTCTCCACTCCTTCTGCACTGACCTTGGTGTCTGCAGAGCTGTTGCTCTCACATATTCTCACTCCTCTCTTCAGCTGCAGTTGTGCAGTCCATCCCTCACCCTCTTCTTAAATATGTTATCCTAGAGGTGCTACCCCTGTCACTGATGGGATCAGCCCTGGCCAGCAGTGGGTCTATCTTGGAGCCAGCTGGCATTTGCTCCCTCAAACACAGGGGAAGCTTCTAGCAGCTTCTCATAGAAGCCACCTCTGTAAAGTCATCTGCCGCCCCTCCCAACATTGCCACTGGTAATTACAACCTTGAATAAGGCCAGTGAAAATTTTGTCATTGTTTCTTTGTAGTCTGTTTTTCACTTTCAAAGTATTAATGTGAAAGTGAAAAATGCAAAACAAAAATTATCTCAGATGGGTAGGGGACTACGCTGGAAGACTTAAGACTGAGGATTTTTTGTATTGCTTCTGATAAAAGTGATAATGAAGTAAGGATAACTGAGAAGATGGATCTTATTCCGGTTGTAATAACTGTTGGGATAACGCAAAATGAGAAGGCTGGCAAAAGAAGAAGGGCAGTGAAAAACCGTAAGAGGTCAACTAGCAGTACAGGTAACATATCATCAGTGCTATGGTACCTGTACCAACAGCAAACATCATGTTGCATGTTACAGCTTCAAATCTGAAACAGGTCTCATGCTCAAAGTTCCTTGTGATGGTAGCTTCATTACTAAAATAGTGTCATAGTTAAATGCATGAACATTATAGATTGAAATTGAAGACATGCACTCAGATATATGTCTTGTACTAAGGAAAGTGATTTAGACTTTCAAAGCAACCTCCAATTTAACAAATACTCAAGCTGAGCTGTCTGGCTTTTAACTCTAACTGAGCGAGTTATCTCTTAGTAGATTTCTGAAACCTTTTCAACAAGATTCAAGGGCTACTGGTAGCTGCTTATGAAAAATGTAACTATAGATCCACTGATGCAGAATCTTGTTTAAAACAAATTCTCAAAAAATCTGCTTTACATACAAAGCTTTGAAATCTGTTTTTCTTCTTCTCTGGAACTGATGTAGCTATCCTCCAGGTCTAGACCCAGCGTGTGTTGTATCTCTTATTCCATTAATTGTTGAAGTTATGTGAAGGGTCTCACCTCTATTCATTTCCTGCTATTCTGTTTCTTCTCACCCTCCATGAGAAATGTAGACCCAAAGGATTTCATCAGAGACTGCTCATGTCTAAAAAACAGAGACCAAGTAAAAAGAAAAAGATGTCAGTCCTTGTGACTCAGGAGGTCAAGCATGCTGAAAGTAAATGTAAACATGGCAAAATCAGAGAGAACAGTGCCCATTGTCAACACATGGTCCCCAACACTTCTGCAGGACACACAGAGAGTGTAATAGAAAGATTCAAAATTGATTGCCAACTGAATAGTTTTGTAGGCTCCATCCCCAATGTTGCATGCAAACATACCTACCTGCAGTGTGTTCTGAAAGATTTACACTTATTTTTCAGCTTGTGCAGTTCCAGTGCCTTATTGTTAAGTGTTAGTTAAGTAATTTGCAAAGCAGCAATCAATAAAACCTGCTGGCTAGAAGACAAACAAACAAACCCCAAACATTCTGAGCTGGTTTGAACATTTTTTCCCAACAGTTTTATTTCTGAATCTGTAGGTTGGTATACCATATTAGACATGGCTGATTACAACAGTAAGAAATGTCATCCATACTTCTGTAGAATTCCGCCTTTGTAGAAGTTTAAAAGAAGTATAGCAATTAAAATCGAGTTTTCGAGTTTCTTGTTCCTGTTTTCTGAGTTATGAAATGACACATTAAAAATATAGTTAGTTATTGAAAAGGCATGTAATTAGTCTGTTCTTAAATAAAGCATTCACTAAATTACTATGTAAGTAAAGAAATAATGCACTGCACCCAGAGATTGCTACTATAATTGTGAAGTAAGCAGGCATTTGATTATATTGCTTTAGAAGTGAAGGGAAGTGAAATTGCTGGTGTTTCTCAACCATTAGAGGTCCTGCAGGTATTTTCTTCTCCCTAAAAAAGAGGAGTATACAAATTCTGTGAGTCATTACATTTCCATAATGACTTGCAAACACTAGCACTAGGAAACTCAGGCAAATGTTTGTTAAATGAGCATGAGTGATCAAATTAAGTGCATGTTTAATGAAAATCCATTCTAGAATGTAGTTAGGAAATGGAACGATTTATTGAGATTACCTTTTTACCTTTCGGTTCTAAATCCAGAAAATCCAATTATTTGGATTTATGTTTGTTCATTCCTCTTTGATTTGAATGACGAGCTCTAATTCAACAGTGTTTTGGATGCGTCCTACATAGTTGCAGGGCTACGGTAGAAAATATGGGACACCAAAATTATGCAAATAGCTGAAGCTGGTCACAGTGCTAGGTTTTAGCACATAAAAAATGCCATGGATGAAAAGTAAATTGATTTGCAGCCCAAGGATGACATTATGAGGAGTCCATTTATAAAGACTTAATTTACTAAGCAAAATTAAAATGAAGTGATAACTTATAATATAGTTTATATGAAAATGTGAGAAGAATACATAATATTCAAAGTTCAGTTACACGGACAACTATTTAACTTAGCACCTTCTCCAACAGACTTACCAATCTTGTGAGTATGACTTTAACTAAAAGGCATTGAGGGATGGAATGCAAATACCAAAGTGGAGAAGGGAGGGAAGAAGGACCTTTTTCAGTTTGATATTCTCTACTAGATTTTTCTAATTTGCAGACAAAACTCAATTCCAAAGATCAAAGAAGCATACTATGCAACCCAAAATGCAACCTGGGAAGCTGGAAAGTTTCAAATGCTAAAACCATCAGTAGTGAGATTGCAAGATTTAGCAGACATTTCAAAGATGTGCAAGCCAGCACACATTAATCAACCAACAAAGACAGAAGGCTCCAGGTACACTCTATAGCAGCTTTCCAAAGAAGGAAGCCTAGGAGAAAGCTGGAGAGGAACTTTTAACAAGGGCATGTAGTGACAGGACGAGGGGGAAGGCTTTAAACTGAAAAAGGGGAAAAGAATATTTTTGTTTTTTGTTAAAGGTGGTGATTATTTGGTATTATGACTATTTTAGAACAGCGAAACCTTTACAGAGAAGTGTATCCAGCCCAACCTAACCAGGAAACATTACCTTTTTTTTCTTTTTTTTTTTTTTTTCCCAGTGTAAAAAGCCACTAAGTATTTTTACTTTGTTTTACATCCCGTGAGTGTCAGAAGAAGATTTAAACCTGATGGTAAGTTGAAGCTCAAGAAAGTAGCTTGGCAGCCACCAAATCACTCAATTTTCCAGGACATAATAATTTACAATTTTTGAAGTGAAGACTGAAAAAGACAGAGGACTTCAAGCTGTGCACTTTCTTTCTCCTCTCAGATGTAAGAAAGAGCTCAGTATGCCTTCATTTATGCTTCAGAACCAGGCCAATTTCCAATTCTTACACCGCACATAACTGATTTCTGGAATCCACTGTCAGCAGACATTTCTGAGGTCAGTTGCTTAGTCTGAATGAAAATTAATCTGGCACTTCTACATACAATTAAATGTCCAGTCTTATGTAAAGAATATCAACTACGAAGTAATAATACTCCTTTAGTCTGAGGCATAAAATCATGGCAGAAATTATTCAGAGGGAAAAACAAATTTTCCCTTTGGGTACACTATTCCATGTTGAGGTTTCCTGCATCTTTCTTTCACTTAAACATCTGCCATACTTAATAATGATTCTTACAGCGACCAGAATGAAACTTAAATGACACACCATAGCAGATACAGTTTATAAACCACAATCCATAATCACATTTTACATATCATTTATTCAAGGACATACATATTCATGTCAGGCCCAGTGTTAGTGAATGAACACCTCAAATGTCATTTCCCATGGTTAAAATCACACGAGGCACACACATCAGTAACATATATTTGACAGAAAAGGGACAAGAGCAGAAGGCCTTTCTGCACCAATCTCAGGTTTTTTACAGGGACTAGAGCAATGCTTTCTCCCACAGTATTTGACATGGCCACCAACTTGCAGCTCCTTTACCCAAAGAGGGGTTAAGTCGTCTTCTTTCTCCTTTCAAATTGTGGTGGTAGCACACATTTCTACTAATCCACTCAGCTTTATGTTATGGTTTATACAGTAAAAAATAGGCAATCAATATTTCCTGGAGGAATTTCTCTTCAACCAGTTATTTATGAGCACGTAATTGGGCACACAGGGAATAGATCAGTATTTCAAAGCAGTCAGTGTGTGGGCCCCGATATAGGTGCAGCACATTTTTTGTCAGGTTTTGCTTCTGAGCAGGTTTAGTGCAGTCCCTTAGACCAAATGCTCTCACAGATTTTGTGGTTTGAAGCCAGTCAGCCCATTACCTTCATGAGCTGGAGGCAAAGCTTCTGGTATCTTAAAATGCATTTGAGCTATATTCTAGTATTGTTCTTAGTTTTGTGTTTCTCAGATATTTTTCAATGCATGTTTTGGGACTTACTCCATTGCCAACTCACAGTTCTGCTAAACAGGAAAAAAATTCTCTATTAAGTCACAGGCAAATCAAACAAGAACAGAAATAAGTTTGCCACCTGGTATTAAACTGAAGCTTAACTCTGTGTTATTTGCCTCTGAGGCAGAGAATTAACTCAGTGCATACTTATGTAGCACTGTATGTAGCTGTTTTCTCTGGAGTTTCTTATACCTCCTGCAGCTGTGGGATATCAGGCTCTCTAGCAGGAACAAAATCAGGATGTATGAACAATCCTGGATCTATGACTTCCAGGAGTCTGCAAAAGTCTTTCACCTGCCAATAAAATATTTCCCAATTAATACATTCCATAAAACGATTATCTTTCAGACCACAAAGTGTCTAATGAAACTCTGTTAACACAACTGCAGAGACCAGATGAATGTTTTTACACAGTTTATTGTTCAGTATGCATAAAACCAAAAGGACTGTTAAATCCAGCAAGCCTTTGATATCTGTACCTAACTGCCAGAACACATACTACGTACACCACTAGTATGTTTCTCAGAACACACTACAGCTGGGCCTGTTGGACCTACTCACATCTGGGAGTGAATTTGATAGCGTCTGCATTTTGGAATCAACTGGTAATATTCATAACAAGTTTTGCACGTAAATCTTATCCTTTCCATGCTTTTAGATAAAGTGATGATCCAGCCCTGAGTTCTGGCTGAGGAAGGGCATCCTTGGTGCAGGAAGTGTGGAAACAAATGCAGCTCTTCTCCCACAGGAACCTTGCAAGCCCAAATATGTGGGTATATTGAGGACAGTATCTGGCAGTTCTGCCTTATCTTGGGCTTTACCATGAAGAAGATTCAGTGCATCCAGACCTCTTCATGTCTTACTACCACCAACCTTCATGCATTTCCCAAAATGACCAAATCCTGCAGTGATTTAAGTAGGCATAGTGACATTGACATCAGAATTACAGTACTGCCTGTTCAGTGTCTTGCATCACTGAACAAACATAGATTTACTGCATGTAAACCCCCAGAAATAAGAAGTACTGTAATCTTTGAATACCAGAAATACAGTTAGACACAAATTAGCCTTTACTTGTTTTATGGCATACTGGGCTATATCAAGACAGGATATTCATAGAGCCCAATGTCTTCACGTCTGCCCCATAGTCTTTATTCCATTCAGAGAGAGAAGGGAGGGTTTCAAGTGTCACTAGAAACAATAGGAAGGAAAGGTCAGTTTTTCTCACTAAATCTCCTACTAAACTGGAGAAGCACATAAAGAAGAGACTCTGACCATCACTCTACAAGGCACAGTGGGGCTCACGAAGACTTAACAGCTTCTCCCTCATCTCTGTGAGATGTTTCCAAGTGAGTGAGAATATCTACTGAGTACCCCAAAGTACCTGAAGCAATGTCTGTAGGAAATCTGTCTGGGTCCATCCATGGCAGTGAATTTCTGCTATCTTTTCAGTGCTTCAGTAATAGGGCACCTACTACTGGCTCGCTTCTGGCTTATTAAACATTTTTTTCAGAGTCTTAGTGCTTCCTTACAGGACTTCAGGACAGCACTGGCAGATATGCACACACTGGCTTCTCAGGATGGGATTTTCAAGAAGACAATTTGAATATCAGCCCAGCTCCACACTAGGTTTCCTGTGCTTATAAAGCAGAAGCCAGCTAAAAAAAAAAAAAAAAAAAAATTAAAATAATAGCCTGTAATCTGTTATTCACATTGTTTTTTTTTAGCAAAAAAAAAAAAAAAAAAAAAAAA
>JAOEHX010057701.1:0-10275 GCA_025448015.1 Bolborhynchus lineola
AGGTCCCATGGACTTGTGTACATTCAGGTTCTTAAGATGGTCTCAAACCAGATCCTCTCCTACAGTGGGCCCAGGGTTTTCATCCCTAATGTCATTAAGGGTAGATGTTACTGTGGTATATTTCTCCAATAACTCACGATGGGTCTGGTGGTCCCTCCTTCCCTACTCTCGTCAAGTTGTTGCACTCTACCTAAAATACCTTCAGGATCCAGAATCTCTCCCTTTGTCTCCAAGATTTTGCTGAGGAGATGCAGTATTGCAGCAAAGTGCAAGCAGCAAATCTAGCTTCTGCATCCCCAGCTCCTAGTATGGTGTGAAAGGAGAGGGTTATTGCTCTAGATGTAGGGAAAGGGTAGAGGCAAAGGAAGAGGGTAGCCTATGAGGTAGAGCACTGGGCACAAGCTGAGCGGGACATAAACTTGCCTTAGCGATGAGCAAGTCTCGTGTCTTTCAGCTAATGCAAGTTTAAAATCACTGTACTACCACCTTGTTGATAGATTGCTTGTCACTAGTTCAACAGCTCTTTAAGATAAACCATAAAATAAATAATTAAAGAAGAGCTGCAGAAGCAGATATTATCCCATTGTAATATGAGAGGAAATCGGAGAAGAAATCTCTCAGGATGGTGAGAAAACACAGTGTGAACAGTATGGTGGAAGAATCCCCCCCCTCACTGCTACTGAGCAGCTTGTATAAATACAGCATGGCAACAGCACACTACTGAAGGAAGTCAGTACCTATTCATCTGACATGAAGACTCAGAGTTGCAAATGGAGGCAGGCAGAAATATTAAATATGTTAAAAGAAAAAATCAACTACAACACAGTTGTGATGCTATTAATTTACCATAAATTCTTCAATACTTTGAACACCTATCTTCTGTATAAAAATAGAAAGACATTATTGTGGTTTTAACTACTGAATTATGATTTGTTGAGTATTTAGAGTGACAGACAGTTCCTATACCTGTTATTCATGAATGACCACATTGGACTGCTCTTCCTCAGGCCACTCTGACAGATGACACTGTGGACAGATCCTCTGGTCCTTTATAGAGCAGGTGGATGTGATGGAACAGGCGGAAGCTATTTGCTAGTATAAGAGAAACACTGACACCAGGTTCAATAAGAGTATCAGCAGGTAGGATTGCATGGACAGAGGTGGAGTGGTTTAACAAAATACCTCCATTACTCCAACATGCACAAATGTAGGCATTAGCATGCCACATGTGGTGACTGAAACTCAGGAGACATTGCATTAAAGAAGGTTAGCCACGTTTACCCATGTGGATGGCAACCTGAGTAAGCAACAGAATCAAAGTAAATCTACAGGGATTTTTTTTTTCCCCCATGATTCTTTCACTCCTTCATCTGGAATTAGGCACATAGCTCAAGAAAATATTTCTATTACAAAGTCGAAAAATATCTATAGGGTTTAAAAAATCCTTGTGCACACAGCATATGCACCCAATCCTTCAAATCAAACTGCTTTATTTAGGTTCTCTAAGGAAAATTTTCCTAAAAATTTTAAGACTTTAAGGTGTTATTTAACTTTAAAAACAAATAGATAATATAAAAGAGTTATCTTTGATACGCTAGTAGATGCAAAAAGTAATTAATAACCCCGTAACACAGGACACAGGATTTTTCTATAGAAAACGTTTTTCTATAGAAAACTTTTTTCTATAAGGAAAGGAATTTTGTCAGTGCATTGTGTCAGTGAATCGTGTCAGTGCACTGTTTCAAATGCTGAGGACAAAAGTGAATAGTGACTTATTTTTTCCATGGGGAGGCAGTATGCCCACAGCGTCACTAATGTCTTTGCATGCTACATGCCCAATAGAGAGCTTCGTGTCACAAGTTTTCCCAGCATCAGCATAAGTGAGCTTTCTATCTCCTTTTGACTCAGAGTTTTACTCAAAAAGAGTCTAAAGAAGAACACATCTTTCACATGCAAATCAATAGAGAGAATGCCATTGTCTCCTTTTTTCATTGTCCTTAGATAATTGAAGAATTCATTCCTCATCCTTTTCAAATCATGGAAGATCACAGAGAATACAGCATAGACAAACTAACTGATAGCTATTCTACATACAGACAGGCACATCAATCCCTAAAATCCATGTGTTATAAATGAAAAGATATTATGAATATTTAATTAAATCTTATTTTTCTAATTGCATTTTTAAAAGAACTTTTTACTGTTTGAGGGCATCCTCCAAATAAGTAGCCACACAGGAATAACGCAGGCATCACACTGCTTCACTACTGTACTTTGATGTTAGCCCTTTTTTCCTTTAAAGGTGCTTTCTTGGCAACATAATGATTAATGGAAAAGAAGTGAGTTCTTAAATATTTATCTTTCATATATCATGTTCTCTTGACAGAGATCTGTTAAGAGCTACACAAACTACAAACCCCTTTGAAATGTTGCATAAATAAAATAATTTTCTAGACCCTTTCAACAGTTAAAACTGGGGGAGAGAGGGAGGGGAAACCCTGTAGTTTTAAATACTGTGATAAAGTCAGTAAAGGCTAGGAACTTATTTATTCATTTATGTTTAAATCAGGAAGATAGACTGCTACCAGTAGATATAATATGACAATAATTTCCCTGCTGTCAAACCCTGTGGGCATAATAGGAAATGACTACTTAACCATGGTAATTTCTTTCTTCATCTTTTAAAATATGTATTTTTTTTTATTTTAAAAGTATTTGTAGTGCTTGTCCATTAACAGTTTATTCTATTTAGCCACTTAGACACAGGCCACACCAATGTTTCTCTTTCTGACATGTCCCTGCCATTATGTCTCATAGGTGTATCAACACAACAAAACCTACTGTGGGGGTGAAGAGAAAGTTACTTCCTTATGGTCAGTCACCAGGCTCCCTGAGTAAGTGTCCACAGCTCCTGACCCTGGCCCATATCAGTGGGTGACACTAATTCATTTTCTCTGACTAAGCTAAACCTTTGCCTTTCTGTGAATACTGCAAAATGAATGCTGATGGCTTACAGATAGACCCTATGTAAAAGCCTTCACTTATTAGCTGCTGAGTTATTGAGCTGGATTCATACAAATGACTCCCAGGAAAAATATTTCTCAGCTGTTCCAGTCAGCTGAACCAAACCTTTAATGAAGAATTAGCTGCTGGAAACTCCAGGACTTAGGTTATCAAAGCTTTGGTTAAGTGAGAATCAACATGACAAATTGACTGACAAAATTAATCTTTAAGAACAATTTGTGTGTGTCAGTGGGTAAACATATATAGGAAAAGGAGCAGGGGTGGATACTGAAATGTCAGGAACAGGCTCTCTCCCTGATTATATTTTCAAATTTACTTCTGTCTTCTAAAGACACTCCTGGCTTCCAAGGATTTGATGATTGCACATATTTTGCTAGCAAATGTATAAGAAAGTGTAACATAGATAATCCAGCACAGACTGTCACAGATAAATGCAAAACCAAATGCAACTTCCCAGAGTTAACATAGGCCAGAGAGGTGTGTGCACTGTCACCAGAATGTAAGCATACCCTTGTTAAAGCTATTGCAGAGTTTTCCTTGACAGGACCCACATAATCCTCCACAGTTGATTTTAGTCATGAGTAGTTATTCCCACAAATTTTACATGACAGTAATAAGCTTAAAACTGAAAATGAATAGTTAAGATAAAAGGATATGTAAATGCTAGAGCTTCAAAGGCCAAAGAAGAGTGCCTTATCAATCGTTCTGAAATGACAGAGCACTTGCTGACCAACTTTTCTATTTTCTTTCCTCTTTTTCTTCTCTTCCTTTTTTTTTATGTTTTTGTTTTTGTTTTATCCCAGACAGGAAATAGAAGAATCATGCTTCCTGATACATGCATTGTATTTTCTGATACTTACACTTACTTAAATCTGCTTTTATGTCAAGTGTTCAACAGAAACACAACTGGATAATTATAACCCAGCATGGCCCAATATAATTAGAAAATTAATATATTTCCTTCCATAGAATTTATTTACATTTTTTTCTTTCAGTTTTCATTTAATAAACAGCCTTGCAGGCTGACATTAACTTAATTAGAAGATTATTAAGGAATCTTTCACTTGATATCTATCATAATCCTGGCAGCATTAGCAAGGCAAATTCTTTCTGCTATGCCCCTGTGCCCTTCCATTACAGTCATAACACAGCCACCCAATAGATATCCTCCTTCCTTTTGGCATTTAATTGCTACTTGTAGCACACTACACTACCCTAATGAAGGAGTCTGTAGATTTCTCTTTCCTCTGTTACACAATGGGGACCAAGTGTTTTCCTGATGATATTCTCCATCAGGGGCTGTGGCTATGCTGTACCACATGATTCCCTCCTCTTGCTCTCCTGTTTCCCAGTCTTTGCTTGTTTTTCCTCAGCTCCTGCAGGGACTTTACTTGTTAGCTGAGGCTTTGCATGCTTCCTGCATTCTCACTGCCTGATGCCTGAACTTATGGTTTTAAATGGCCCTGATTTTTCATTCTGCTAGAGGCTCTGTTTATGCCTGCTATACCTACTGTCCCAGTTTACTTCTTATTTCTTACATTAATTACTATACACATCTTTTCTTCTTTTTCAGGCCCAGCTGTTTGGTTAGAGGTTTTTGAAGGATACCTCAAATGCCTTTGAAATTATTTATAAAGTTTAGGCTGTTTATTGAAATTTGACCAGAAGAGCAGGCATGACATAGTAGAAGATTTAAATTCTAAATATCACACATATCACTAAAAATCAACATCTGATAACAAAAATAAGGAATACAAGAAGCACTCAGGAAAATCTGCCACGAATATGGAACAAACAGAAGATACTGTGAGCATGTAAAAAATTCTTTCATGTTTCATTAAGCATTTCTACACAACAGTTCTTTCTCTAGCTACATAAACTGCTAATGAGGAAGCTTGTGTGTGATGTCTCACACAAGCTCATGCATGCATAGATCATTAAGTCTCAGAAACTATATTGCTGATACAAAATCATCTAACAAAATGCAAGCAGGTGCACTGAATTCAGGAGTATGCATTTGAGCATTCTTCACCAGTTTAGTCCCTTCCAGAAGTAAGGTAGTGCCAGACATGGGCATGTGTTTTATGTATTGCTGAAACATCACTACGATTCTGTCTGAAAATAATGAACATTTGGGATTAATGAGAAGAGTAATAATAAATACTGTCTTGAAGTCTATATTCTCTACACCTGACTTTTACTGCAAAAGATTTTCTTTACATTTTATTTCCCACTAAAATGGCAGTGTGGATAGATGGTGGATGGACATAAACACACAGTCTGATTCCTTGCAAAGCTGCTGAACTGGCAAATGAAAGCTATGCTAAGCAGCAGTTTTGGTTCTTACTGCAAATACTTCCTCTGAAATTATGCCATGACCTAACAGAGTTTTCATCAGCTGGAAATGTCAAATGAATGCTACAAAGGATCACTGACAGCTTCTGTCTTCATAGAATCCCATGGGGTGACTGGCAGCTCTGAAATATTTTCTAATAATAAAGGTATTTATAGGCTGCATAGCTTTTTATTTATTTATTTATTAAGGTTCATTTTGAGATATCTGTACTATATGGAATAAGTTTTGCCCTTCTTTTGTTCTTTGCTTTTCTTTCTGGTTTTGGCTGGAAAGATAATGTTAAAGGAAGAAAGAAGAAGACAGTGTCCTTTACAGGGATGAGATGTTTACAGGGCTCATGGAGAGGTCAGCACACTGGAGAAGGATGGACTGAGAAGCAATAGCTGTAATCTAAGTCTCTTTCCAGTGAAAGAACAAAACAGTTATTGCTATTGTGGTTACAGCTACCATCACTAATTATCACTACTTGGGCATGGCTCGAGAAGGTCCATCCATAGTAGAAGAGAAGTATTTCCTCCAAAAGCTTTCAGGCTTTGTTTATGACAAAACAAATACATGGAAAAACAAGCAGAGACTGCAAACCAAGCAAGTTTTAATAGTTTCAGTCAGTTTTCTCTTTCTGGCCACCACTGGTAAGTGTATTTCAGCAAGTATTCTAAAAGGATGAGATGCCTACCTTAGCTATTTCTGCAGCCTATGAAATATACTGGAATCTGAGTGGTACAGGATTTTTGATGCTTCTCTGGGGCATTCAGGTAAAAATGTGGGAAGACGAAGATGTTTCTGAGATAATTACTTCCTCTTGTTCAATGACTTAACTGTCACTTTTATGAAAGATCCTAGGGAAGGAGAAAGTCTCTTATGTTCTCTAAGTATTTGAGTGAAACTTAAGCAGGAGTAGAAGCCCTTTCATTACAGGGACTATCACTCACAAAGCTTTTGCTGTTCAAAAGAAAAGCATTCTTTCAAGCAAATCATTCTTGATTTACTGCTATAAGATGTGTCTGTCCCACCTCTGATAGCCAAAGACTGATTGGAAACTGAATACTTGTCTTTTAAAGGTCCCTCAGATACACAAGTGAAGAGCAGCCCATCACTGGCAGGTATTTTAGCTTTGTGAAAGACACAGTGCCTAAATCTTAGATAGACCTTTCCAGTTACATTAAAATAACTCTTGGGAAATTGTAAAAGAAGGCAGAACCCAGGCTAGAAAACCATCACTATTCATCACAAGACAAAAATATTTATTATAAGGGTGGGTAGGCACTGTCTAAATAAAGCCAATTATTTTTAAAGAGAAATGAAGAAACAAAACTGGAACTGATGGAAAAATTAATGGCTTTGGCCTTTATGTGAAAGATAAATATGGCAGTAGTATTGCATGTAAAAGCCTCTATTTCCATCAGACAGGAAGATTACTAAAGACAAAAGTATACATACAAACCTGTAGAGAGTGAACCTGGTAAGGAGAGAAGGTGCATTTCACATATAGATAGAACAAAATGTTGAAGGTGCTTTTAAGTCTTTTTGAAGAAACAATTATATTATTTTTTCAATACAGAATTGATTCGATTGTCCTCAGGCTTTGAATCATTTGCATTCACAGAAAGATGTAAAATCTTGAATCTGTATTTATCTTACGTAACTGGAAAAGCCTTAAATTGCCAAGATGTCTGAAGAAGATTGACTAAAGAAAATTAGAAAAAGTTTGGGACTAGAGAAACTTACAAATCCTTTCAGTGTTATTCTCTGAGATTAGTTTTATCACTTTTATCATTACTTATGTATGCCAGACTTCTACCTCACTAGCTTTTTAAAGTTACTTCTCCAAGCAGCATGTTTTCAAGAAGTGAACTTTTAAGAGAAACAAACATCATTTAAATATCCTTAATAATATTATTTACTAAAATTCATGCAATGATTCTGCTGGAGACACTTTTAGCCAGCATTAGTCACTATTAGAAAAAATACTGACATTAATGAAACAGAAATTATTTCCTTAGTTACGTGATTCTCCCTAAAGCCACTAAAACTTCCAGTTTAAGTCAATAAAACTTCCAGTTTATTTCTACAATCACATTATGTTTTTAAAGAGGCAGCACAAACCTTTACAAGTCTTGACCTTTACTAATGATTAATGGATTCTCTTTCTTCTTTTTCCCCTCAACTGCTTTCTCCAATATTTACTTGGAGCAAAATAAGTATTATTTGGATCAATGTTGTAGCAGTAGGCAGCATTCAGTGGTAGAGGTGCATAAGAAAGAATGAACCCTACTGAAAATTTTTTCCATTTATTGTCTTTCCACAATTTAAGTTCTCATATTACACTTTTACAATATTATAATTTAAATTTAATTATAATTATATACTATTTACAATATTATACTATTACACAAATTCAACAGTGATTTTATTTTTTTTTTTAATTTATTAGAAAACAGTCAATAGACAAAAACCAACTTCCCATTGTCTCTTGAAACATTTTTATGGCTTACTACCATAACGACAGTGAGGCAGGATGTGATTTTTCATCTGTGTTTAAGGTAACAGGGATTTTATGGATTTATTGTTACTGTATGCAGCCAGTAAAATCTATAATTACTGTAATCTGGTACTACTTCTGCCTACACAAAAAACATGTGGATAACATAACCTAATATTTTCTCTTTAAAAAGCTACACTCATAGGAAGACTGCTGGTTTTAAAACAATATTTCCTTCCATATACTTCATAAAAAGAATTTAAAAAATTCTTTTTCTGGAAAGAATATAATAGAGAATAAAACTGATGACACATATCATGTTGGCTTTTCATTATTTAAACTGTATAGTTTTACATTTTATCTAGTTTGAACTGTAAAATTATTACAAAAAAATCAGTTTACTTTTGTTCAGATGTAGTTACTTTTGTGTTTTGACCTAGCTGAATATACCTCTGTGCTGCAAAATATGAGCTGCAAAATAAGCTGGTAATAATTTTTAGATGATCATACCTGGTGGTTTTTATAATTAATTTTAAAATAAATCCAGAAGATTAGTTCAAATGAAATATCATGTTATATTCTTATAAACAAAGTAAATTTGTGTACACATATTTACCTGTGTGATATATAATGCCTTTGGGGGTAGGTAAATGACAAATGTTTAATGTATGGAAATATACCCTGCAAATCTGACATATAAATTATCATTCTGTGTGCAAAGGTCATAAAAAACACATATAAACATCCTCCTTTACTGAATGCATTTATGAGATAGACTTAATGGTACATCTCTGCTGTAAGAAGAGCTAAGGAAAAAAAAATGGAACTTCCTAGAAATGGCATTCATGTATGATAAATTTCTGTACTGCTAGCATATAACAGAAGCAACTATGAAAAAGATTTTAAGGTTTCAAAGTAGAATATAACTTTTTATGTACTTGTGTTGTACACAGCACTGTGCATGAACTTAAAATTCAGTGCTTTCCAATACAAGCTAAATAGTCCAGACAGTCATTTTAACTAATTCGTCGTTACTAACTATAAAGGAACTGTTATATTCTGAGTAGGCAAAAGAGATATTAGATAATTCAGTAAGGATTCAGTATTGTCATTTAACTCACAAACGTATGTTCACAGTTTAAGGAATTGCATAACATCTTCTGTACCACAGAAATGATAATATTGTGCCTTTGAAAAGTAAAGAAAACCCTGCAATCTTAAACTTCAGCAATTCTTGATCTTGCATTTATAATGTACTTAACATGTATCCCAGGAAATGCTGCAAGGGGTCCATTACTGAGGCTCAGCTGATCTACTACAACTCAGTCACTCTTGAGACCCCAATTTACTGACTTGGAAATAACCAGCAATTACAAATGCACAACAGTTACCATCTTCAGTCATCTCTAACTGGTCAAGTCCTCCTTTTGATCTGTGGATTGTTTGTAAACTGCTACCATCAGTCCAATGCTTTTCTATGTGTGTTGCGGAGTTGTAGCACCTAATGTGCCAGGCACTTGTACTGATATGAAATCAGCTCCACTCCCAAATCTCTCTGGCATATTCCTTACCTACATCTACCTGGGATCAAGATGATCAAGGAACTATCAACAATACTCACTAACCTATAAGGATTGGATGTACAAGGGTGCTGTGGGCCTATAAGGATGCTGGGGAGGGACTCTTCATTAAGGGATAATGGGTCCAAACTCAAATAGGGGAAGTTTAGGTTGGATATAAGGAAGAAGTTCTTTACTGTAAAGGTGTTGAGGCACTGGAATGGGTTGCCCAAGGAAGTTGTGAATGCTCCATCCCTGGCGGTGTTCAAGGCCAGGTTGGACACAACCTTGGGTGACATGATTTAGTGGGAGGTGTCCCTGCCCATGGCAGGGGTGTTGGAACTAGATGATCTTACGGTCCTTTCCAGCCCTAACTATTCTATGATTCTACGATTCTAACCACCCCAGTCAGCAGTCTGTAATTTGAGGCCTTTCCTAGAGCACATCAGATTGTTCCGCAGCCTCTCTCAGCTTTGTCTTCCTTCTGCACCGGCCTGAAATCTCTACTGCCTCAAGGATTTTGGCAACTCCTTGAAAATCTTGAACATGTTAAATACAGACCTAGAAATAAGCTGCTTTAAATTCTCTTTCTTCCAAGAAGTTAGACTTATTTCAACCCTAATGCAGCCTCCAGAGTAACATGATGGAAAAATGAACATGAGCCTGCAGTGTGCTTTTGAAGGCCAGAAAGCCAACTGTATCCTCGGCTGCATCAAAAGGAGCATGACCAGCAGGTTGAAGTGGGTGATCCTGCCCCTCTACTCTGCTCTTGTGAAACCTCACTTGGAGTACTGTGTGCAGTTCTGGTGTCCTCAACATAAAAAGGACATGCAACTGTTGGAACAAGTCCAAAG
>JAOEHX010057701.1:16831-26976 GCA_025448015.1 Bolborhynchus lineola
GAAACCACTACAGGTCTTTTAGGAGGGGGAAGTGAATGAACAAACTGCATGGCTGATTTACAGCTTAAACCACGACAATAGCCAGTGAATTGGACATTTATAACAAATTTGTGTTGATTATATCTAGGGATACTATATGTTATTTCATCCATAATAAGCTATGTAAACAGACAAGCATAGCATCTCAGTATGCACAGCTTGAACTTCAGTGTTATACATCTGTTAATAAATACAAAAAAGATCCTATTAAACTGATTGTTTCATAATATTCATACTGCTATGATGATCTAAAGCTTAAGAGCTTATCACAAGCATTTAAGCCCTTCAGCCTCTCGGTGATCCTCCAAATAAATTTCAATTTTCTATTGATGTGACAAACTGTCAAATCCACAGTAATTATTGCTAGTAAGAATACATGCAGATTAAGACAGATCTTTCAAAATGAAACCTATGTACAGCACTAAATCTTAATATAATCTACAAATCCACAATGCATCTTAGACAAAAACAATGTTCAATGCAGCTTCTTGTAAAACCACTTCTCATTTGGACTGCATAAGTATATCCTGACTTCACCAGTAATGCTGGGAAACATTTTAGAACTGGAAAGGAGGCTAATTATTAGGAGAAAAAACAAAACAAAACAACAAAACTATAATAGTGTTTGCCATTGCACCAATTGGCCAGAGACACCCTTTTTGAGATCAGCTTGACATATGAGACCATTGTAGCTCACCAGACAACTGTATCTCAAAAGCAGAATATTCTGGAGGAGTTCATTAATTTAAAATACTTTTCAATGATAAATACATAGGACACTGTATTAAATTTTGATTTTGACATTTATTGGTTATTTTTTGAATGCTTTTGCATGGTACTATCAAGTGATTATTTTTTTTTTTTTTACTTTGTATGCAAGGAAATGTTTGTGTTTCTTTCAACATTAGATGATGAAGTGCCTAGATATAATTTAGAAACCTAAAGTACAGCTTGAAGCCAAAAATCTGGGAAAAACCATCACAGAACAAAGTGATTCCTGATGTTTCAGATTTACACAATTAGTGCCTTTTTAGGACTACAATTTCACAGGGTCGAAATCGTGTACAGTATGTGCCTATTTCTAAATTGCATTTCTTGGTATATGGTATTTAGTATTTATTATGATCTTGGTTACAAGAAGTTATATCCTGCTGTCTCCCACAGAGAACTCTTCTAAGAGTTTTGCTGTATCTGATTATATTTTACTATGCTAGTAAGAGACATATGATTTTTGATTGTTTAAGAAAATCTTAAACAGGAAGTCAAACTTTTGGATGATTATAAAATTCATGCGGAAAAATCTTTTAAGGTTCCACAGTCTTCTTTCATATTACAAAAATAAAATGGATTTTACCTTTTTAATAGGAAATGCAAAAAACTGCACATTCTGAAAGAGAAAATGCTTATATATTTAATCTGTACATAAATAATGAAATGCACATAGTTGCAGAGAGACTGAAAAGGAACATTTTATTGCGCTAAGTCTTATTTAGATGCTTAACACACAAAGTACCTCAGATGAGTATGGTATATAGTATTCCCTAGAGCAGTATTTCTCAATGGATTATGATCTGACACTAATAAACAAGTTTTATTATACACTCATTAAATCAGATAAATATGTCCCAGAAAAGGCATTAATAAATTGAGATAAAATTTGAAGAAATGCATTGTTAAGTTTTGTCTATATATATTTTTTTATACATATATAGGTTTTATATGTAGGGGGAAATTAGGTATACACTCATATATACTTATTCTCAGATGTGCACACATAGATGAAGAAAGACAGAAAACCAAACATTTAAAATACATGAACATGCTATTTCTGATATCTTAATTATGGCCTTTTAGGTTTTTATTAAATTAGGAAAAAGAGTAGAAGGAAAATCAGTTCCCATGTTGTCACTGAGCTGTAACTGCAAACTTTTCCTTGGTGCAATTGAATGTTTCTGACTCACTTACTGTCTCTTAGTAAAATACATTTTATGGACTACCATAACTACAGGATAGTTAGATTAATGCAATTTGAAGGTTGAAAGTTTAAAGAAGGGACTAGGGTACCTAGGAAAAAAAAATCTTTTCTTTTTTTTTTCTTTTTTTAAAATAATAAGATCATGATGATTAAAATCTCTCTTATTACAATGTGAGTTTCTTCTTTACTAAATTTTTTTCCCCACAAGCTAAGACCTTTGAAATTCCTCGGTCCTTGGGCCATTACGTTGCTCTTAATTAACTGTGCCTTGCCTCCCCTTCATTGCCTGCTTTCTCCCTTCCCTGGCATATGCTGCCGAGAGACCACAGAGTGGGAAACACTTCTCATCTCACTATAGCTTTGAGCTTGTTGCAGGCTTTATACTTTTGAAGACTGTATTGGGCGTATTTTATCTGCAGTGATTGTTTTCAGAGAAGCAGTTGAGGTCACCACAGCTACCTAAAAACCCTTTCAACAGGAGAAAAGCTTAAAAGAAAAGAGTACTAAGGATTAAGTTGCAATAGGATTAAATTATTGTTTACAAAATTGGAAGTGAAGTTACAAACAAAAAGCATTTAGTGCAGAACTGCACTGGGAACTAATCTTTCTTTCCTCATCTAGGATTTCTCATGCTTTGGCTGTCTCATACTGTCTGTTAAGAAAAGCTGTTAAGAAATGGATTTCTTCTCCAGTTTCCATCTTGTGTTTTTCTGGTTATTATTCAGTGAAATAAAATGTCATTTCATGATTCCTGTGACTTTCTAAGGTTTCTCATTGCAGTGCAGCCATGTTCAACACTTTCAAACATCAGACGAATAGCTGGGCACCTTTTCCATGACAACTCTGGCTAGCTTGAGCATGATGGGAACCTGTAGATTCACAGGACTGAGGTGTCCAAATTCTCCAGCTCTGACTTCTTTCTGTTTTCTTTGAGGGTTTTCTCAAAAGCATGCCTAGCACCTATCACCAGAGGCCTGAAGGCAGAGGAAGATTTTGAAGTAAACCCTTACTATTGGTGTTTCAGCACACCATGTGCCACCTGAAGAAGCAGACACATCCCTGTAACTTATGTATGCACCCACCAGGGCACACCCTGACACTTGCAGCCTGCTTCATTTCCACCTGAAGGTGGAGAACCATTAACTGAGAACCACAGAAACATTAGGGGAGAGGAGGGATTGCCCCAGCTCCCTGCCACACTGGCCAGTGACCTCCTAATGAAATCACAGCCTACCTCAAGCTCCAGGTTTGTTGCTTTCCCTTTTCTGTGACACATATTCCACTTCTCCCCTTCCACCAACACATTTCTTTTCCAAATAAGGGACAAACACCATCTGAAACACACTCTGGAAGACTAACATGTTTTGTGTCAGTGTCGAGACCAGTCTGCAATATGTGGTCACCCCCAAGCCTCAGGTGCCTAGGAGACTGCAGGCATAGGTGACATCGAAGATTTGACTTAGTAAATCTTGGCATTATTCTGACATTAAAATATTTTGCAATTTTTGCTGGGTATGCACTGCCCCCTTGAAATGAATGCTAACTATCCTCAGTGAAAGTGAAACAGAGCTTTCCAAGCAAGACCACAACATTAAATCTAGGAGTCAAACAACATAATGTTTGTGTCATGGAGCTATCACTTATTTCACATTTGCTTCAGTTCTCATTTTTTAACAGGCTTTTAAACAACAAATTAATATATTCTTGTATCTTCCTGATATAAGTCTAAGTATTGTAGCTTCACATTGATTTGCAGTCAGACTTTCCCATCTGTGCCTGAAAGTGACATTTTCAAATTAACTCATTGATCAATGGCCATTTAGTTTTCTAGAAAGTGTCTTTTCCAAATGCAGCACTTCTCAAGTTATTTAATCTGTTTGTTAGGACTACGAAAACAAACACAATTAATTCTAAAAATCATAGATAAAAAGCCAGCCTTGAATAACTACACTTTTATTGAAATAGTCTCAAACATGCAGTATATTTAGTAAGACAATGTCAAAGCCCCAAAAGGTTCTCCCTTCTGCTTTTTTCATCAAAAATATCTCAGCAAGCAATATTAGGTAGGAGAAAAATGTGTGGAATCACTTTGCTTTCTGTTCCCCATGCTCGTTCAAGCAAAAAGGTAAAATGATCTAGGATTGTCATACAGAATAAATTTTCTGAGTTGGTACATCAGAAACAATACCTTCTGAACAACAAAAAGTAGCTCTAGAGGGAAATATGTTACATCTTCCTTTTTCTATAATTGTTTCTGAAAATAGATATATGAGCATCTCAGAATATTACCTGAATAGCATTAATAATTTTAAGTAATATTTTATGAATATTAAAACAAAGACAAATTATTCTCTGTCCACTATTAGCCATATGCTGGCAAGGACCATGAAATGTTCTGCCAATAACTGTCAGAATTTATTTTGCAAGCCTTCTGCTGTTTCTGGTGCATCAGAATGTACTGATTTTGGCTCGCCTTTTTTTTTTTTTCCCTATGAGATTTAGAAAACCACCAGATTTGTTTCCATTTGTTTCTGTAGCTAACATGCCAGAGAATAGCAATCTATCAAAAGGCTACTGTTCTGACTCCAAACCATAATTTCAGCATAGCCTACTGAGGACTATTTGTTTCTTACAAGTTGCCCTCTGTGTCCATCTACAAAGGAGCTGGATCGTCAAATCCTGCAAACTCTAGTAACTCACGCACTTAGCTTTGGAGCCTTAATTACCTGTACAGCAGTAGGAGACCAAAGTGACAAAATATATCCACCATCCACTAGGCTAGAAACCAATAAGCAAAATGTTTTCTTCATGCATCAATTCATACATTCAGAATAATCAGGTGCTATTATATTAACTTTTCACTGTTTTCCGGATGGTTTTAGATCAGTACAACATTTACAATTACAGAACATCTTTGAAATTCTTTAAATAATTGCCAAAGCAAAGAAGTAGCATAAGTTTTGAAATAAAAGCTCAGGTAAACATAACTGTAGACTTTCAGCAAAGGTAAAAATCAGCATCTGGTTTAATATTCTAGTATCTGAAACATTAAAGAGTTTCATATTCAGTATCAATTGCTACCAATTTTGTTGTGAAAAACAATCTTTCAGATGGTATATGACACATCTCTCCATGGGAAAAATGTTTAATGTCTTTTCCATGAAATTGTTGTTAACATACCATCAAATTGTCTTCATACATTAACACATCAAATACCTTCATAAAATCTGAATATAAATTAAGTGTTTGCTACTTACCTAACTGGGTCTCCTGAACTGTTAGTTTACTCTCCAAGGGATGCAAAAGCTTCGGTGGTTTATCTGTTAGTGGTGCTAGAAAAGAAAGACATTCACATATATAGTTTTCTGGTTATTATTGGGTAGCAAAATACTTGATTATATACCTATTGTTTCAGAAATGCTTCATTTTTTCTTTTGTTTAGATAATGTTCATGTCTTCAGTAGCTGTAAATATTTCTGCTTTAAGAGTAAATATAGCACTGATATTTAGAATCTTTCACAAGCTAAGATACTGACTTTACTTCCATTAATAAAACTCACCTCTTTAAACCCTCACAAAAACACGCACTATCCAACCTGGCCTTGAAAACCACAAGGGATGGAGCATTCACAACTTCCCTGCGAAACCCATTCCAGTGCCTCATCACCCTTACAGTAAAGAATTTCTTCCTCATATCACCTTAGGACATTTCAAAAGGACCGCACCTGCTGTAGGTGCTTGGTAGTTCTGTAAGCCTCCTACTCTGTGCTCAGGAGAGAAGCAAACTAGAAAGATGGTAGTTTAGATTAGCTTATTGCTTCCAAAACATAAGACCCAAGAAGCACAGGGTCTGATAGCATCACCATGTTCGTATGTATATGCATCTCCTAAGGTATTCTCTTACAGAGCAAGAAGACTGAAAGAGTCTATGAAAATACACAAAAAAACTCAGCACATAAGAGTCAGTTTCTGAAAGAAAATATTCAACAACATTTTTCCTGAAAAGTTTCAGTTTTAGTTTCAGTTTTCTTGTACTCTGTTTTAATACAATATCTGGAAAAGTCTGACCAGGAAGAGAAGATAAACAGCAAAATCTGTTGCAGAGCTTGTGAGGGAGGGGATCAAGAAAGTCGCTGCACTTTGATGTGTTTTTATGGTTCCCTTTAAGAGATTTTTGTGTGTAAATAATGTAGCTGAGATCACCCAGAGTAAAGTAAACTTATTCCTTCAGATGCTCTGATTTTCTTCAAAATCTGTTTGTGTATGCATCTGTGTGTGTTCCTGTATAGCTGAGAATAGTCAGTGAATTCAAACACTTTCAAACACATTGAAACAATACTTGAGAATTATTCCTGAGCCCCCAGAGTGTTTGGTGCTTTAGAAAACAGAGAAAATTTTAACTTTGACTTCTAGAACATTTTGTTGTATTGTCTAAATTACAGAAATGGAGAAATCTAGCTGCCTCAGGACCTGGAGTAAAGAGGTACAATGTTCTTATCTTTATACGGATAATCCCCATCAATGTCAGGTGACGATCAGCTACAAAGATGTCACTTTTTAAATAATCAGGTTTTACATTTGCTCTAGTGTCTTACTCTGACTCAGTTGACTATAATGAAAGAGCAAAACCACAACCATAATATTCAGAAGAGATGCTATTGCTATTCCACTGATCTGATTGGATGGAGTTGCTTCAGCACAGACTCATTTATATCAATGACGGCAAAATTCAGAAGGTATTTGGCCTCACTCAATGAATGGCAAAAAGGCATTGTTTCTTTGTGATCACTTCAGTCCACAAGCCATATTATAATGAGCCAGCACAAACTTTTAGGAGCATTGCCATTTCTACATGGCTCTTTCCTGACCTCTGTCGAGTATTTGATGCCACTAAAGTTTTGGCAATAAAGTGGCGATTCTTATGAAGTTGTTATGTTCCCCCAACATAATCTACCTTTAATCTGAGAGTAAACGGCCATTTCCATTAGTGTCAGTCACAAACTTTGAGGGTAGACCTGCATTTTGTATTTCCATTACTGATTTTCCTGAGTCAGCTTCCAAACAAACTCATTCTATGACTGTTTGCAGTAGGGCTAAGCACCTGCTTGGATTAGTGTTGATTAGGTCTGTTGATCTGAGGTTAGACTACAATTCTTTCACAAATGGAAATATTCTTGGTCATCTTTCCCCACCCACAGAGGGCATTTGTTTGAAGAAGGATTTTCTGGGTGGGTAGAGACCTGTCATTCACTAGTCTTATACTGAACTGTCTTTGTTTGCCATCATAACTTCTTCAAGTCATTGCTGTCAGTTACATTAGTTACTTCCTGAGCACTACTTTTATCCAATAAAGAAAAACAAATAAACAAATGAGAAGTATGTTAAGCAATCTCTCTCTGTTCCCTTCAGTAAGGCATAATGGAACAACTGTGTAAATAAGACTGTCATTTTTATAGACCTCAAGCCAACATAGCTCTCAAGTGAACCAGTTTCTGTGGGATGTGGTTCCACATTGCAGTGTCTGCAGCCTGTTCTATTGCATGACCAACACAAAGTGTGATTCCTTGACCAGGGGAGAGACTTACCCAAGCACATTAGCACCTGCTCTGGGAGCCAGGCAGCATGAGTTTCTAGTTTCTGTCAGTTGTGGTGACTGCTGCTTGTATTTCCATGCATTTCAAAGCTCTGTTCCTAAGCAAGGTCTTACACTGCACGTTAGAACAGCATTTTTCCATTTTCCAATTAATTACAGGTTTCACAAACTCATTTGTTTTGCAGGGAACTTACCCAGGATAAAGCAAAACATGGCCACTGATTATGTTTGCTATCAAGGATAAATATGACATTGTTTTGACACTGGCTTATCATCTTTTCAAAGTGGTTATTAAAGAGAAGTTTCCATTGTGTAGCACACATAGGACTGAAAAGTTTGAACTTGGTGCATCAGCAAGCATTCATATGGAACAAGTAATGGAGAAATTGTTAGCTCCTCTAATGACTTACTTGTCTATCACAAGTGTCTTTGAAATATAATGAAAGATACATGTATGGAGTATTTTTGGTTGCACATTACAGAGCCTTTTGAAAATGTTTTTCCTCTTAGACTCAGATAGTATCCTTTGAATAAGTTTTATAAGTAAAAGCTATACTGACTTCATTATGGAAACACTGATAGGCTGCAGCTGGATGCTTTTGGTGAAAAAATACTACTTTCATATATATTAGCTGGATTGGGAGCTGTGATATATGTTATCCAATCAACCGTTTGCATCTGGTCAACTGTCTTCTTGTCCAATGATACTATAAGGTGGCTAATAAACAAAGTATTAAATTCACACTTGTCATTTACTGCTATTAACAATACTGGATTAATTAATTGATCCTTGATTAGTACACCTGTGATTGTTTTGTGATAGGCAAGAAAGGTAAAAATCAGAACGTAAAGGTTACCTTTCATTTCATACTTATTTTTCTATTATCATATGGCAGAATGTTATGAAACAATTTAAAGCAGCTGGTCCAAGTGAGTTAAACCAGTTTAATATCCGGGATATATCACCAAGGGGATCACCTATTAAATTATAGGAAGCGATCTTAGTTTTCAATAGCGGTTTATTATTCAAAAATTGTTTTGCTTTACAATAAATTGCAATTTTTGACCTAAGAGTTTGTATCTTTCATTTTAATATTAAGGTAGTTTATTAGAATCATAAATATTAAGACATAAAAGTTTATTATCCCAAAATTTCAACAGACATGTGTTAGAAACTATTATTCCCAAATGCTTTTTTCATGACAGTATAATGCACTGAAAGTTGAGTGAAAACTTTTATTCAGCAGTTCAGTTATAAAGCTATTTCTCTCTGTTACATAAAAAAAGACCACACCATTTCATTAGAACTAAATTACATCATTCTATCATTCATGTAATATAAGCTTTGGTAGTTGTTCTTTAAACAGTATGTCCAAATTCTTACTTCATAGTAGGTTATCTCCACCAGTTTTGATGTAGTCACTCGCTATTTACATTGGTCGGAGTGAGATCAATAACAAATTCCAATCTTGTTCATTCACAAGGAGAAAATATGATTTCTGATTTACTCAAGAAACTTGCATAACCTTTTTCTGAATATCTGCTTGGATAGATAGAAATGTAAGGTATAATGTAGACCTGAGTGAGTAGACTCTGACAAGAAAAGCTAGATGGTAAGGTTTTGTCTAAACCTGAGGTATGAGTAATCTTTTCTGGACCTCATAATTTCTGTAGCCAGTCCCATATTTGGAGAGCAGCTGTACTGTATCCATTTGCTTTATGCTGAGTGGACTGGAGAACAATTTCTCAGTGGGTTGGGGTAAAAAATGTTGAATAGATTTGGCTTAAGTCATCCCAGACTTAAGACAAGACTGTGACTTGTTAGTCTCCCTGCACAGCATTCATTGGACTGTCTGGAGATATCTGTAGCATAGGGGCTTTTCAATTCCTTAGGTGGCAACCTTACGCTCCCTTTTCATCAATGAGAAAAACAGGCATTTCTAGCATGTGAGTCAATTCACAGATTCTGTTCCAAAATCACTGACTTTTTCATGTGCGATGAAGACAAGATATGATGGCTAAATCACATATAGTTATCTACAATGTTGACTTTCAAATCATTTAAGTTGTATCCCATTGCAGGACCATAGTCTATCCAGTTGAGTAAGAAAATTGCAAACTAACTCCTTTCTCAACTGTCAGGATATGATCTCAAGACCAAAGACGACACTTTAGCACAGAACTGAATCAAACGTGGTAAGATTTGCCAAGCTATTCTCTTCCCAGAATGTATGAGAGTCTCTCTGTTTAGTGCTGCTGTAAGAGTCCACTGCTCCTCACACCAGTCATATTTATCCAGCAGCAGCCCTTTCGCAAGTCAATCTACAGTGTTTGGTGGTTGGAGGTGTCATATTCCAGAGAGAAAAACAACACAATTATCCTGAGATTGTATTGACAATAAAGTTAGATTGTGACTTCCTTTGCAATGAATCATAGAATCATAGTATGGGTTGGAAATGAACTTAAGATCATCTAGTTCCAACCCCCCTGACATGGGCAGGGACACCTCACACTAAACCATGCCACCCAAGGCTCTGT
>JAOEHX010057701.1:28957-51137 GCA_025448015.1 Bolborhynchus lineola
AGGCTGCTATGAGGTCTCCATGCAGCCTTCTCTTCTCCAGGCTTAACAGCCCCAACTTTCTCATCCTATCTTCATACAATAATTCTAGACTATAGAATCTGGAGAGAGCCACAGCTGTGAAAGACTTTCCTTTACACTGTTTTCTGATTTGAATTATTTTTACCTCGTTTTGTCTCTTTTTTTTTTTTTTTTTGGTGTGGGGAGAGAACATGGATAGAAGGCAAAAGAATTAGTCATTCCAATTTCTTTTCTCCCCTGTAAAGGCTCATAATTTATCAGCCCATTGCAATTTCTTAAGCATCATCCACTATGAATTTAAATTCAGTTTTGCAGTTCTGTCATTTTCAAGTCAATTACCATTCATCAGGTAATGTCTTCTGAGTCACTGTTGTTCTAAATATGTTTTGAAACTTTTCCAGCAAACAAAGTTTTCTCCTTCTAAGTAAAGGTATAGTACCTGGGTGGAGTTAATCTGAACGCAACAAATAAGTAGATTAGAAAACAGTATTTTTCTCAGTTAAGCAAAGACTGACCTGTGATAGTCACCAATATGTGTGGCCAGGAAGAATTAACGCTTAATAAGACAATGCAACTCTAAGCTCTTTAAATTGTGGCAAATATCACTATTTCATTGTTGCATTTCCTACTGATGACTGCCAACCTAACACTGCTGTGAGTACGTCTGTACTACAAGCAATCACATCTGCCAGAGCCGACTCATTCAACCATCTGGAAAATGTGAAAAAAAAAAGTGCCCTGGGTATTCTGCATTGCAGAGGTTTACGCTATAGGGAAATATTGTAAATGGGAGTAATACAGGCAAGGAAAATAATTTCTGTAACTTGCTATAATTAGAATCTCAGATTTTCAAAGGTGATTTGAAATGCAGCCTCAGTCAATCAACATCTTTAGTATCCGTTATTTCATCTATTTATTAACTTGCAACTATATGTAGGTTTTCATTGCAATTAATCCATATGGACTGAGGCAGAGGTGGAAATATCTTCATCTGCCTCTCTCTCTTTCAAGTTTACATTCTCCACAGATAGCAACATTAAGGGACAGCACAGAGTATCTGCAACACTTGTTTTGTTTTAGAAACTGACGTATACATGTGTCTCCTATAAGCCGTTTCATGTCCTTCAAACCATTCAATTTGGTTTCTTAACTGGGACAACTCACCATGCACCAGGTTATTCAAAATTAATATAGTTTTAGATGAGACTTTTGAGGCACAGTTATCTACTAAATCAAACAGAAAAAACAGAATTTAATCCTTGCTTCCTACACTTTTGCTAAACAGCAAGAACCAAACAAAAAAATTACAAAATTCACAACTACATCTGGTCTCTTAAAAAGTTAAACAACTTTTTTCTTTTTCATGAATAGATGCTGGAAGGCAATAATTTTCATGTCTTACAAAAATATTAATGATTTCAAAGCACTTCCTGTTCTGTACTGTATACAAAGAACCAGAATTCTTTTGAATGTGTTTCAAAAACACAGAGAGGGTCCTCTATCCATCAGGCAGTAGTTATCAACACAGTTATTGCACAGTAGCAACAGAGTATCCAGATTCTAATCCTTGCATGGGAGTTCTCGCCTGTTGGCAAGAATCCTAGTTCCTGGATATTATCACCTACTGATGCATGGGTGTACTTCCCTCTCCCTCCCTCTCTCTCTCCCCCTCCCCACTTTTCTTTCTCTTTCTTTCTTTCCCTATTGATAGTTTTGGGGTTTTTTTCCCTTTCTTTCCCACTTAAGAATTAAGAAAACTGGCATATTCCTCTCAAAAAAAATGGGGTTTGAAAGGTCAGATTCTTTAAAAAGAAAAAAACAAACAACAAACAAACAAACAAAAGATGCTGGATTGCTGGTTCATAAATCAAGTTTATGCCCAATCTTACACTTGATTTCTGAACCACCAGTGATGAATGTGTCACGAATATCTCAAACTTGATTTTGATTAGAAACAAACTAAAGTTAAAAAAAAAAAAAAAAAAATCATAAGTAATCAATTCTGAAGCTTTATTAAAAATTTATATTTAACTCCAGAGATACCATCCAGTTGCAGATAGATTGATACTGCTCAAAGAGAAAGCACCTAAATTTATGTTCAAGTTTATCAGATTGATTTACATTTAAAACATATTGAACAATTTGTCTTGTGATAATGAAAGTGAGAGCCATCACAATCCATCACCCTCCTGGTAGCTAGCCAGAATACAATATTTTTACACTAGCTGCCTACTTCCATGCTCCTTTTTCTAAGCTGACATTTTAAGTTTAGTTGCTTATGGTTACACAATAAATACATTTCTCTATGCAAAATTCTGTTATCTGAAGAGACCACCCACTTGTTTGAAACTAACAGCGCTAATGAAGAAAAGCTTAATTCAAACTGTACATAAAAAAATCACAAATCTGGACATCAAAAAATAGAACTGCCTCAAACCCCACAAGCTTTATAATAGAAAAACAAACATTCCAAAGTTCTATGTTTATGTCTGTTTTACAAAGTGCTCTCACATTCTCCCTTGCACATTGCAATGATTGCAGTTAGTTTCAGTTCCTTAGGGGCAGGAAGGACTCAGAAAGCCAATTTATTGGGTGGACACTTCCTGCAGGGAAAAAAAAATAAAAATCACAGAAATGGCTGCCTTTCCTGGCCAGTCTGACTTATTTATATTTTAGAGTATTCCTTGTTCAACTTTTTAATTGAAGTAAAATGTACTTTCTGAGGATGAAAACCCTTCTGATCCTTCTAAGATTTGAGAAAATACAATGATATTAAACCTCTTATGCTTGTGAACTTAGACCATTTTTAGAGGAAATGACTGACATAGCCCTGTAATGCATTGCATTTAAGGCACAGAATTAAATCAGGGAAGGAATTCCTTGCTATGCTAAGGCAAAATATTTGTACACTTTGAAACCAAAGGAAGCCAGAGGGATGGAGTTCTTTTCTTGAAGTCCACATTGTTTCTCTGATTTCACCCTGGAGTTCAGAAAGATCCCCCATCTCAACTTCCTTCTAGAAATTAAGGAATTCCTCATTACTATTGCCTTCCCTGCTGATTTCTGTGCCTGGATTTTTTTTGTGCTCCCTTCATTCTGCTAATTTTGCCACAGGCAAATGACTCTGGGGACAAGGCACCTCTGTCAGGGAAGGCATATTAGGTCTGATTGACTAAAAGCTGAACCTTCAGGCACTTCTGAGCATAGTGCCTGGCACTACTGCCCAATCACCACGCCCTCAGATTTGGATGGTGTCTGGCTATTAAGTGCACATGGTGTGCTTGCCCTTCTAACTACTACATCTCAACATTTAACCAAGCATTGTCAAGCATTATAATCTTATACCAGTAGCAGCAGAGAAGATTTGAAATGAGATTAAAACAATAGATTTGATTTTTATACTGCTATGATAGGGTCTATATCATGAAGGGGCTCTTGAAATAAAGCACTCTCAGTAGAAAGCCATAATTTATGAAAAGCTGCCATAGATGGCAATATTTAGCAATCAGAGGTAATTATAAGGCTAGGAGGAAAAAACATAGCATTTCAGTTGATATGTGCTATAACTTTGAAAACAGTTGTGTATGCTTTTAGCTCCTTTTTTTTCCCCCAATAGTCATGTCTCTAAAAGAAACAATGCAGTAATAGTAGTGTACATTAGGCTGCAATAAAATTATGTACAGCCTGAACCTGCAGCCTTGAAATGCTGGTATAACTCTCAGGTTCCTAAGAGCAATTGTGAGCAGAGTAAAACTTAGATAATGCAACACAAGGATGTTGTTTTTTTCCTTATTTCTCCTAACATATGTATAGTTCTATGTATTCAGATTTATCACTAAAGAAATTACTGCCTTTTAAAAAATAAATATATAGCAAGGACTTCCATAGAAAGGGAATTCTTTATAACTGATTGATACTTCTAACAACCTTAAATCTTATTTCTCAGTTACAATTAGATTAGTTTTCATTCATGAGGGCATCATTTAAAAACATGCATGCCATGAAAATAGTTGTAAAACTATTCTGTCTCACTGTGTAAACAAGCACATACAAATACACTGATTGAAGCAGTTCAAACTGAGGGCAGATACGTATGAGGATACTAAAGTTACACATGTGAAGACATAGGCATGTGACCATAAATGAGCAACCTAATGAGACTTAATTATTACTTTGACTGAGTAAAGATCAGCTCTTATCTTCTGACATGTTCACATAAATCTTGCATTGAGAAAAAAAAATCTGCCTCTCTTTTCCAGTTTATGTCTTTCTGATTGTCTTATTGCACATTTAAAATGCCCCAACCATCTTGCTCTGAACATAAAAATGAATACAGTCTTTATTTCTTATACCTAATCCTTTCTTCTGATGTTTTAACTCTTCCTGCCAGAGTACCAAAGTGGGTGCCTTGCATAACCATTTTTATGCTCCTGGAGGAAGGTGCCCAGACCAGTTGCTCCTCGTATGTAACAGGTCACTCTTAAAAAACATGTCAATAGGATCTGGTATTTTGTGTGGTCTCTAACTGTTCCTTCTGCCTTTATTATGACAGCAACTAGAAGTCAAAACAAACTGAGGACAGAGAAGGCCACTACAATTGGCATGTTTTTGTATTCATGCACTATGCTACCTGTTTGAGTTTGGCTTATTCTCTAGTTTTACCTACACAGAGCTTTCCCTAAAACATCCTTGTCTTTACCAATGGGTGAAACCACGATTAATCAATTCCAGTTCACCTCAGCTAAACTGCATATGCTGCAGATTCTTCTATTGTTTCTATTCAAGACTGATAAAAAGTTTTGGGAGGTTGTTTCCTAGCACTTCTTAAGTCTGGCATCACATACTAACAATTTTTTGGAGGGATTGATATGGAACATAATCCTCACCATAACTGTTTATAGACATATTTATTTGCTTTTAAAACTCATGAAAGTATTCTGTTGCTCCTATATCTACACATTATATTATGCCTTTTTTTATAAGAGTCTTCAGGTAATGTATAGATCTTCAATAAAGCTGGTGAAACAAACAGAAACATATGCAGTATTCTTCACAATTGGGCTATCTGAATAAATTACATATTCATGCACCAAAATAGAGTTATATAAATCATGAAGGTTTGGCAAACAAGAAAAGCTAGACTCACATATTTCACATCAAGCAACCATTCTGCAACACACACTGTTAAAATTTCTCTGCATATTGTAATAGGTTCTCTTATATTGTTCCCTTCATCTATTCTCTTTCTTATTTTCTCTAGGTTAAAGTATAGAAAATATAGGGGGAGAAGTATCATAAGGTTGTGCTTTCTTGACAAGACCAAACACATATTTTCTTAAAAATGACTATATTATTCTTATTGCATGGCCCCCAGAAAATCTTGTTTATTGTCCAATTAATTAGAAATAGCTACATTTTCTCATTCAGCTTTGCTTTTATGATTGCCAATTGAATTTTAGCATTCACTATTATTTCTTTTCCTCATCCTTGTCACAATTGTTAAAGTTTTCCCTTGAAATTTATCATTAATTTTCATTTTTGCCTGTTATTTTGTATACCTGTCTCAGATTTAGATTTCAAACCCAAGGAACTTAAGTATATTTTCCCTCATTTAAAGTAATTTACTGTAAAACAGTACTTTTAGAAACTTAACAATAATATATGTGGATCTCTGTATGCCTTGCTTTTGTTATTCTCTCCTTTTTTTGAGATTTAAGGCAGGTTGTTCTTGGAAATACTGTAGCTCATGACCTTTGAACACAAATTCTAGATACTCTATGCTTTTTTTTTTTTTTTCATAATTAAATCTTTCTGCTGATAATGCTGACATTTCAGAATGAGATTTCTCAGCCTCTGAGGAGGCCTTGTAAAGGGAATAAAACCCTATGCACTCTGACCACTTCAACTCTTCCAAACAGCTGACATTTAAAGGCCTTGCAATTAAAGCTTTTACCTATCACACAGTTTCCTCTTTCAGGATTTGTAGTCAACCTTTTAATTCTGTTGCTTTATTTTGAAATAATCTGATTTAAAAGGCAACCTGCTCTCATTCACTCTGTTCCGATTCTGTCTTAAACCTGTATACTTCTTTCATTTGCTCTTTGAGTCATTTCAGTGATATAGTTTTCTGAATCTGTCTTAGCTCTGCCATTTGGACATACTATAATTTCTTGTGACCCCAAAAAAGAGAAAAAATCCATAATTTCCTCTTTTGTGAACAATATGAGAGCTTTTGTTATTTTCGTTTGTTTGGTTGGATTTATTTTATATCTGCACTTCTAGTGCACATTAAATTTCCTGCCCTCTCAGGCATCCTCACTGACAAACTAACTATGGACTAAGGACGGGTTAAAAACTGGGTGAACTGCTGGACTCAGAGTATTGCAAACAGCAGCACTAAGTCCAGCTGCAGGCCTGTACTAGCAGTGTATGCTAAGGATTGGTGCTGGGGCCAATGCTGTTTAACTTCTTCATTAGTGGCCTGGATGAATGAACACAAAACTGGGAAAAGTAGTTGATAAACCAGATGGGTATGATCCCACTCAGAGGGAATTTGACAGGCTGAAGAAATGGTCTGACAGGAGCCTCAGGTAGTTCAACAATGGGAAATGCCAAGTACTGAACCTCTGGAGACATAACCCCACACTCCAGCACAGGCTGGGAGTCAACTAATCAGATTAGCCGAGAAGGACCTTGGAATGGTAAAGAGCTAGTTAGACATGAGCTGGCAATGTGCTCTTGTGTCAGTGAAAACCAATAGCACCCTGGGCTGCATTAGGCAGAGCGTGGCTAGCAGGTTGAAGGATGTGATCCTTCCCCCTTACTCAGCTGTAATGAAACACATTTGGACTACTGAGTCTAATACTGGGCTCTCCAACATGAGAGAGATGTAGACATACTGGAAGAAGGACAGTAAAGGACCAAAATGATGATTAAGGGATTGGAGCATTTCATACAAGGAGATCCTGGGAGAGTTGGGACTGCTCATCATGGAGAAAAGAAGGTACAGGGGGATCTTGTCCATACATAAAAAACTGTATGGGGGAAATAAAGGCAATAGAAACAGACTCTTCTCAGCAGTGCTAAGGGACAGGAAAAGGCAATGGCACAAACTGAAACACACAGGAAATTCCACTTAAACATAAATTAAAAATTATTCACTGTGAAGTTGTTCACATATAGGAACAGGTTGCCCAGAGATGCTGAGTCTCCATTCTTATACATATTCCAAACCCAATTAGACATGACCCTCAGCAACCTATCCTTGCTGAAGGTCAAATGCCCTGCTCTGAGCAGAGAGGGATTTGAACAGAAAATTCCTAGCAGGTCTCCACCTCCTTTTTTGTTTTCATCAAATATTTGTTCTTACGATCAGGTTTAGAAAGTCTCAAGAATTCACAGGGTGTCCCAAGTGGTTAGTGTCTATGCAGCAGATGAGATAGGGCTCGATTTAGGGGACATGCTGTGCAAATTGCATTGTACAACTCTACAGTTTATCATACAGCTGTTCTACCTGGTTCTATACTGTGTGTACAGACCTTCTCATGACAGCAGGAATCCTGGCATGAGGGACTTCAAGTTTCCATTATCTCTACACAAAACTTGTCTGAAACCAAACCCGAAGTTTTAGTCTCCATGGATTTTCTGTTTTGTAACATGGTAGGAAGTTAAGGTCTACCACAGGACATTATAAGCAAAAAAGTTATGGAGTCCATGTAAGAGGAGGGAGGGGAGCATGACCGAGAACAATAATACCTGACACTTGCTGTTCATTTGATGTGCCAAGCTTCAACTAAAGCTCCTTATGCAAACCTAGTATAGCAGATGTTATGTTAGCACACATCATACTGTTAACTTGGCAACAAACAGAGATTAGACATCACAAATATTTGGTCTGCAGAAATGTTACCAAAGCTGGTGCTTACACAACCATTATTTAATACTTGATACATAAAAAACACACTGTAGTTTTAAAAAATGTGCATATACTTATATACTACAATGTCTCTAAAGCAAACTCTTAAACCAGAAAATCATATTGAAAATAATACTATTATATATTAAAAAAATCAAGCAAACAAAAAAAAAAAAAGCCCCACCAAAACAAACAAAACACAAAACACCCTTTCTTAATTACAATCAAGTTAATAAAAAGTACTGTTGCTGCCAAACAATGTAGGTCACATTAGATTATTTCTTCTTCAGGTACTGTAATAGGAAAATGATTACTTCCCTCTCATGAGCTGACCTTTTTAAAAAGAAATCTTGTCTTACTTTCATTTGGAAACAGAAAATGGTGATTGGACAAGTTAATTTTATAAATTAAGGAGATTAATGACTACTAAATCATCTGTACATTGTTTTCTTTGGTCAGAAAGATATGTTTTCTTCAGCTAGAAATCTAAGACATTCTATTTCTCTTCAGAATATCTACTATCATAAATTCACAATAACTCTCTTGATTGCTATTACTCAGTTCTCTTCTTAATCAAATACCTTCAGCTAGAGGAATTGGAAAACTTTAGCTTAGTTTTCACCAAAGTTGTTATCTCTTCTGAATGTAAGGAGGAATTCATAACGGTGTATATATATAATTTACATAGAAAAGAAATAGTTATTGAGGAATTTTCTAATTCTGAAATTTTCAGTAGGAATGCCTACTTTTCTTGACAGAAAAAAAACAAAACAAAACAAAAACCGAAAAACAAACCCCATGACACATTGTTTTGTGGTTTCTGGTGTTAAAATAGAAGTGTTCATTTTGAACACAACATTAAGAGTAAGGTCTCCTAATATTACTCTTTGTCTGCCTACATTTCTTCTTATTGGTTCTTTTGGTATGAGCAGTTTATATTTCACAATATTTTGGTTTGAATAAAGGCTGAATTTAAGAGACCAGAAATTAATACCAACTCAAATTTCAACTGAAGGCCTAGCTATCTATGTTAGAACTTCCTAACCTATCTTGGAGTCTGTCTACATGACACTGCTCAGTGTGATCCAGAATTGTATGAGCCCTATTAGAAAGAATGTATTAGGCAGTATTGTGTCTGAGCTAAAAAACTCTATTTCAGAAATTCAATAATCTGTACCGGTGAGTGAAGGAAGAGTGCCCTCCTAAAAAAACTGTGCTGCTGCTAGCATGTGAGCTAACTAAGTGCTACTGCACAATACTTCACTATAATATATCATTAGTTATTTAGGAGCCTTAATCTAGCTTTCAAAAATAGTATAGCTACTTAGGAGCCCAAGTGTCATGCCCATTCTCAAGAACTCATGACTTGATATGAATCCCATTTTTTTAATTACTGTGCTTTTGTAAATCCCACTTGGTATCAGCAGAAATCTAAATCCCTGGAAAGTAAGTGACTTGCCTGAAAATTTTCTTTGGCTGAAAACTTAATTTTCCAGCAAATCAGACTTTTTTTTCCCAATGGATAAGAAATCTGTAATGTACAGTCTGTGTAGAAAGTATAAGCATAACTGGTTTTGTATACAAATACTGTTTGATTCTAGTTCATATAGCTGACTTCCTTTGCATGTTTGAAAAAGTACATAACCTGTCATGCTAGAGAAATGAGAAAAATAGTTGTCACTTCGGCCTCCTAGGTCTTAGAATCTAAAAAGATAGAGCTGTAGCAAACACTTTAAGTTGGTTTTACTGGGAAATTGAGGAAGAAAAGCATCGAATCAGAAATATTGCAGCTTTTACAGATGCCAAATAAAATCATAGAGAGAATATGAAAAAATTGTCATGAGAAATATCCTCATTCTTGTATTGATTGGAAGATTGTTCCTTGGAACTATTTCATCCTTGTGGCTTCTGTGTTTAGTTTTGATAGCAAGGAACAAATTTTGTCATATAAACAGGTGTAGGAAATAACTATTGCATTGTATGGCTCCATCTCTTTAAGCAGAGAAAGAAGGCAAATAGAAGTTATTATCCCGCAGTAGCAACCATGTCTTTTCTAGGTAGCACAACAGCTAGAAGCAGTCTGCCCCAAAGTCTGGCATCTCTGTTTAATGTTCTTAAATTCTTAGTAATCAAACAGGCCTTAGGCAGTAAACATTAGGACACAGTGCCTCCTCAGGCAGGACAGCAAGCTAGTATACTGGAGGAAGAAAAAGAGGATCTTCTGAGTCAAATGATACCAAAACAGATGATACCTTCTGCTCCTACACTACGTTCCAAAACAAAGTAAACTCAAAGAAGCAATGCTACCAACAAAACCCAAAAGAAGACGATACCCAAACAAGCCTCACAACTTTTCCTTATACTTCAAACAGGTATACACCAAGTTAAGCATGATTTTATGGATGTTTTATATTCATACTAATTATATTAGTATATTGGTAACTTCCACATATTAACAGGGGTGAGGGATGAGAAAAAAAACATTTTAAAAGGTCTGTATTTTAATTACTAAAATATGCTGACAGATGCTTAGGTAGATTTTCAGAGCCTTTGGATATCACATTCCCATTGTACCCCACAGTCACTGGGTATTTTGGAAAACTAAGCACTCTGTATCATGTACAAAGGTCAAAAGCGTAAAGACTATTCCAAGATTTTCTTTCTGACTCAATTATATCAGTTAAGTATAGCCACAATATTTGTCATTCTTTTTCATGTAACATCTCCCAAAGATGATCCAGAAATTATCGTCTCCCTCAGAAGTTTGTTTCACCTGTAACACATGTTGGTGGCACATACAGAAGTTTTCTCCTGTACTGTGTTATACTACCATCCAGCTAAGATGGCATAGTTTTCACTGTTACCAGTGGTTTTCACTTGAACCTCAAAAGCTATCACAGGCCCTTCCAATGACTGTATTGTGTTATACTACTACCATCCAGCTAAGATGGCATAGTTTTCATTGTTGCCAGTGGTTTTCGCTTGAACCTCAAAAGCTATCACAAGCCCTTCTAATGAGTGAATCATGAAATATATATTATATATATATATAACCCCGGCTAGAAACACTGAAAGTGCCAGATCAGACCCAAAAGTAAACTATAATGAAACTATTACTCAAATCAACTAAAAACGAAAAAGGCAGTTGCTATTTTTTTTTTAGCATTTTGAAAAATGCCATGCTTATGGTGTTCCACTTTGCTTCCTGCCCCAGTGCTCAGATTCCCTATTTGTGTAATACAAATCCAGTTAAAGCCTAATTATTGTTTAGAGCTGATCACTGGAGAACACATGCTAAACAGTGACGTTACAAGAAATGGTATCTCAGCTAGGGTGGTGTCAAGCTTAACAGGGTGCAATGCAATAACTTAAATTAGTCATCAAGTTGACTAATCACAAATTGCAAATGTAGACAACACCACAATAGAAGCTAAAAACACACTCATGAAATATAAGGAACTTGTGGGTATTTTTTGTGTTAGGAATAAATATCATTTTCAAGCACGCTCAGTGAAAGAGAAGAAAAGAATAAGAAACAAAAGCAAATCACTCCCAAATTCACTTTGCATAAGGAACAGTGGAAGAAAGCATGGCAACATCACACATTTCTACTGAAATTAGCTGCTTCATGTATAAATGCAAAGCTTCAAACTCTTGCAGCACTTGAAGATTCTCTGCCCATCATTATTTTGATAGAAATGAATTTATCAAGTGTTTATGGGGTCCCAAAACAATTCCATATGTATATATTTATCCTTCATGCGGGTTTCAAAAATATTCATCAATATGCTATAAGTTAAGCATTGGTCAGCCAGACTCGATAAATGTGAAATGAATATGCTTCATTTATGACAGCAACAGAAAAACAAGAAAAGAAATAAATAATGAAAGTTGTATGAAGCCAGGTATATTCTTTTGTGTTTCTCTTTTGGGAATACAATTAGCTTTAAAGTACAAGGTGGATTCAAGCTATCAGAAATCAATAAGCAAGAAATTGGAAACATTTGTGGTATGAAAGAACCCGGGAGCTTTGCCGTAGCTATTTTCCTGAGGGAAACCTCATGCTAGGATGCAATATGGAAGGTAAAAGAGGTCATGGTGAATGTGTACCCCTTAATGTATGCACATCTTTTCTACAACAAAGGTGAGAAAGGAGGAGATTTAGCTTTAATACATACTTCAATCCAAACCAAGCTATATACACCAGAGAACAGAAAATGCAGAAATGCAGTGCTAATTAAAAAGAAAAAAAAAAAAAGTATATAGCAAATCATGCTATAAAATTATCCTGTGCAATGTTGATTTCAAAAAAACACATTTCACAAGTAAATATTGTAAAGCTATTAAAAGCTATTATTAAAAGCAGGCAGCAATAAATCTATTGAACAGAAAATGTTGCTGAAAGATTTGTATTTTGGCAGGCAATTTGTGCCTTATTCACATATTAATCAGAATGTCTCATCGATACATGAATATTTCAAAAAGAGTTTCTAAGAGTGCACTCATTGTGTGAAATATCAGAATCACAAAGTGGTTGAGGTTGGAAAGGTCCTCAACCTGGAGGTAATCTAGCTTAAAACCCCTGCTCAAAGCAGGGTAAAATAACCAACACATGTTCAAGGGACCTTAAAGAAATAATCTTTATTGTATTAGTGATTTTGTGTTCTTCCTAATCATCTTACTTTATTTTCTATAATAAGATACTTCAGATAAAGAAGGGAGGCCATTTCATTCCCATCCACCTCTGCTTTACCCATAACAGAACACCCTTGCACTGGAGTTCTCACACAAGAACTAACACAAGAGCTCACACAAGAATGAGACTTCTAAAGTTTCTTAAAACAGGTTTCCAACTGCTAAACTTTTTACATAAGGGCCAATTTCTCTGACAAGTGGTGTCATTTTTTGAAAAAAGAAAGACTTACTAAAAGCTGCTTGCAAAAGGTGCTGTGACATAAGTGCATACTGAAAAAAGTATGGTTTCTCTCGCTGAGTACACATACAGGTGAAATACAAGTGCATTGTGTTTAAACACAGCATAAGATACCAAGGCATGGTACAGATATTTGGAAAAATAAGCAGAAGAAAGAGAATGCAATTAGAGAATTTATAAATTAAATAAAAAGTAACGAACAATTTACTGATTTAGAAGTACATTACCTTGAATAATCTGTCACACATCGTGACCTGTGTCATTGTTTTAAGGACATTGTTTCACTTGTTTCATCTCCTCCTTCATCTTTCTTTCCAGACATGTGACAAGTATACTGAACACCATTTACCTTTCTATGAAATCCTGTACCCTTTCAAACATCTGTTTCAATGAAAACCCATACACTTAATTTTCCCTTGGAAAAACAATTCATCACAATCTGAAACACCTCTGTAAAATGCTGGATACCTAAATGTATCCAACATTTAATATACAAAACACTTTATCTTGTGTACCAGAACAAAGAGCAAAAGAAGTTAAACATCCCCACTCCCCATATTTTAAAGCTTCCCAACTATTGCCCACATATGTCCCAGGGAATTTTCACACAAAGGAAGGGGCTTTTTAAATGACAAAATGAAACTGTGGATTTTGTTTATGTCTGTTTTCTGAAATAGAACAAAACTGCCATTAAACTAATATGTGTATAATTTTCTCTATGATTAAGCTATTTATTGATTCAGAGACAGATACACTCTTACCTGAAATAGCCTTCTACTTCCCTCTATACTTTCCTTTAAGTAAAAATAAAATCAGGAAAAGTATTCCATTTTCTTACATCTGAATACCTTATTGCCCCCAAAACCTCTTTTTCCACAGGATATATTCTTCTGCATAGGAACCTATAATCCCTGTTTTCTCTAATAATCAGACTCAGTTCATTCACAACTTATTTTGCTTAGGCGCCCAGGACAAACAGAGATTAGTGTTACTGCACATCTTATTCATATATATGTATGGCAAGTACAATAGGGCTACCTAAGTGAGAGCAAGTTTGTGAGCAATACAGGAACATCTGAACAAAGCTACATCAAATAAGTTACTTATTCAACTTCCTTATGTGATATCCAAAATCACATAAGGTCTCATCTGGACCTGCTGGAAGTGGATCTGTTAAAAAGTTTATTTGAATGAAAAGTATTTGTAGTCTATTTATATTTGCACCTTTTCCTTAGTCATAATTTCTTTATTAAGCTCAATATTCACGAGAATTGACCTTAAGCTTACATGTTTGTTTACTAATTCAAGTTAAGCCATAGTTGGAGATGTGATTCTCTCATCTCCATCAGGTAATTAATCTAAGCACAAATGAATCCTCTCCAAACAAATTTTAGATACAACAAATATTATCAGATTGGCCTGTCTAAGTAGCCCGGTTACAATCTTGAATGTGAGGTTGCCTTTCTTCTATTTCTGACAGAGAAGGATTAAACCGTCACTCAAGAATTTTGTCATTTCTTCTTGGAGAAAAAAAAAAGGCAAAAAACCCCTGGATTAATAATGTTGTTGCTAACACTGAAATCTCAACGCTTATCAGTGTGCTTCTTACTAGTATTAAACTTTTGAACTTATTTTCATAGGTATAACTGATAGAAATGTCAAACGTAAGTGTAAAAAGTAAGCCAAAAAAAGATAGCAACAGAACAGCAAACAAAGCAGGAAATTCTAATACACTTCCTTTTCCATACAATATCTAAGCTCCATATTAGTATTGAAATTTGCAGCGATGGCAGTGCTGGAAAATATCAACACATGCATAAATATGTGTTCTTGGGGAACATAACAAACTTGGTAAAAAAGCTGTAGAGGCTACATCTGCTTAGTAATAACCATTTGATTATTTAACAGAACAGACTCATGAATCCTTAATGGAGACAACTACCCTTACCTGACGTGCAACAATTTTGTAGACTTGTGTTTATAGTACTTCACTTTTTTTTACTTGTAGATAATTGAGAAACAGACAAACTTCTATTTCAGAACCAAAATACATGATCTAAATTTCAGGTGCTCTGCTGCCTGTAAGCCCTGGGAGTATGTATGTAATGGAGGGGAGAGCAAGAAAAAGATTTTAGAAAAAAACAAACCAAACACTGTACTTTTAGTACCAATGCTGGGAGCACCCTTTCTCTAGAGTGGTAGGGAAGCAAACAACAGAAATTGTAGTGAGGAAATATGTAGGCACAGAAGCCAGCTATTAAATCAGACATTTTAAGGCAGGGATGTAACAAATGGGTTCTGAAAGATGATTCTGAAAGTTATGTGGCTTTCAATCATTGGCCAAGATTTTGAAATGTAGCCACTACACGCATACATGTAGATATATGTACATATGTTCAAAGATCATTTTCCAAACAACCAATGATAAGAGAGATTTTTGAGCATTGGAACTGCTCTGGATTAAGTCCCAAGCAAGGAATACTCCAAACTTCTGACTTTGTGTAAAACACAAAGCTGTTTTTAAGATATGATTTTACTTTCCAGAGAAGATGATAGAATTAAGATTGGGACACCTGGCACAAGGCTCCTTCTGCACATATCTTCTTACAAATTTTTCTCTATGTGTCAACATCCCTTGAAATAAACATGCTCCTAAAGCATAAGATTTATTTTAGAAGAAAAGAAAGAACATTCTTTCTTGCAATTCTGAAATAACACATGATATGAATCAGAAGCAAACAAAAGCAATCACACCTCTAACAGCTTGAACTCATAAATGCTAAACGAATTACGTGTTCTGATTCATCACAATGAATTCCACAAAGAATCTGAAAAAGGTCATTCAAATATTAAACATGCTACTATTTCAGTAATGACAGCCCCCACCAAAAGCACGCTGTACCTCTATAGTGTAATTCTGAAACAGCATCTCTGCTGCCAAATGCCCCTGATGTCCACAGTTGCAGTTTAGTAATGCTAAGCCAGTGAAACTTCTCTACTGCCTAAACTGCAGCTAGATATTCTAAGAATGTCAGTAGTTAATAAACCTGACAGGAACAACTTGGGCATTTAAATCTTGAAAGTTATTTGTTATTGACAACTAGAAACTCAGAATGAGGCGCAGCTTGCTCCCTCCAGGGACAGGAAGGTAATTCTCTAGACCAACAACCTCTAAAAGGATTGTGGCTCAAGTCTACACTGAAGAAGGTACATCTCAAAGCATCTGTGGCTGTGCATAAGCCTATGCTTCAGCAAGTACACCTTCAGCATTAGGGGCTGTGCATTAGGTCATGCTGCAGCACCTCAAAGAGAATGGCCATGGGTAAGATAAATGCCCATGACAAAGCAGTAACCCCCTAGTTGACTGTAGTCTGTGGACAAATCTGAGCCACAGAAGGAGCCAAGGGGAGGAGTTCATTGCAATGTTAAACGCTATGGTTTCATCCAAAGGGATGAATGACCTTGTGCTAAGCATATAAAGCTGGGGAAAGAAGAAGGAAGGGAGGACACATTTGGACAGATGGTGTTTGTCTTCCCAAGTCACCATGATGAGTGGTGGAGTCCTGCTTTCCTGGAGATGACTGAACGCCTGCCTGCCAAATAGAAGTAGTAAATGAATTCCCCTTATGCTTTGCTTGTATACACACCTTTTGCTTTACCTATTAAACTGTCTTTATCTCAATCCATGAGTTTCTTTTCTTTTACTCTTCTGATTCTCTTCCACATCCCAGTGCCGGGGGATTGAGAGAGCAACTGTATGGTTGCCAGCTGTAGTTAAACCATGACAGGTTCACTCCCCACAAATTGACCAGCAGTCACACTGTATAAACAGAAATTAAATATTCTCTGTGCAAAGGAAGCTTGTTCCAAGTTTCGTAGGATTACATATTCAAAACTGTACATGGTGAGATAGATGTCTGGTGGCAGGAGTTATACCCATGGGATCTGGCTGGAGTACCACAGCCCAGGGACTGCAGGCTGTACACATGCATGTGAAAAGGTCAGCCAACTTTCTGGCTTTGAGCAAGTCCATCTGAAGAATCTGGCCATGCAGACCTGAAGTGTCCTGTTGACCAGGTTGAATTATCATTAAGGCAGTTCCTGCCTTAGACAAAGGACTGACTTTAATCACAGTCACACTGTATTAGACTTTTAAAAGGTTAAACAGATGAGCTGAAGTAGTTTTATATTGATGAGACATTCTTTGGATCACTATGGCCTCATCAAAAAGCCAGGGAGTATTATACTGTCATTCATTCATCAACAGGTTGAGATGGAAACAACAGAAAATGACTTGAATACAATTTCCTTGATTGCTTTCAAATTTCAAATCTTGACAGGCTACACACACAGATCGCATCCATTTAATCTGATAATCAGATGTCAGTAACCTTTGATCTTTGCTACAGATTATGAATTATTAAAAATGTATTTGTTATATAGGTCTCTGGCATGATTCAGAATATCTAAATGAAGAGCATAAAGTTTTTATCAAGTTAACCATGGAGACTGAATTTCTACAGTTGCAACTCTACTATGTCCTATATTAAAGCCTGACTGATAAAAATTGCCATGGTAACCAAAAAGCTTCAGAGAGCTTATGACTTTTCATATAAGAATTTCATAACAAGTTTATACTTTTTTTTTCCAAAAAGTCAGTCAATGTGCACTAACAGTTGTTTTATAGATGCATCTGTATTCATAAAGACATTAAAACATGAAAGTATTTTGCAAAAATAATTACTTCTATGTATTTATTGGTAAAGTAGGCATCTAGGAAAATTCTTCTTTGTAAGAAATCAAGATTTTTCAATAAGGTTAGAAAATTGATTCTTTTATTTAGTTCAATAAGAAGGTACTTGTAATTAGCTCAAGGCTATCTTCCACCATTGGTCACAGGCAGTTGATAATACATATATTACATAACAATATTTGACTTACATTGTACTGTTTGTCAGCGATTATATATTATATATCTTTAGGTTATCAAAAATTGTTTAGGCATGCAGTACCAAATCAAATGGCATGAAGATGTATGTCTCTCTTTGCTGCAAATGCCATCAGTTTTCTGCTTTATGTGACTCCAGCTGAGAAGAAGAAAATTTCAATAATTTGATGTAAAATTGATTAGCTCCATAAATCATGAACTTCATTATTTAGAATTTCCTCTTGGAGCAATTTCAGACTCTCAGCTATGATAAAAAGACTGGTTTCAGCTTTTGTTTAACTTAAGAAAATAAGCCATTTATATATATGCTCAAAAATTCTTTGCGTCTCCATGAGTTGCTCTAATGTATATTCTAGACTTTACAAAGCCAATATTCTTTTTTTTAAAACCAGCTAAATAACACATATATAATATGTACAAACCCACAGTTTATATTTTTGCTAAAACCAAACTTGATTTGTAATCTATCATGCTTACAGCTGTAATAATACACCTCCTGCAAAGTATGTATACATTATATTTATATTTAATGTAGTATCTATTCTTATATTATTCATTCCTAGATGCGATATATTCAGTTTCAAAATTGTAAGCATCAAGGTGCAATAATTTGTATTTAAATTTAACTGAATATAATAAAAGATTCAGTGTCATATAGTGCTTATAGATTATTTTATCAAATACCCATAAAATGCACTGTTATTATGCGCAGGTACATAAACTGAATCTAACAAAAGATGGAATTCCCCTTGAATGAGCAACCAAGTTCAAAATATTTGAATAGAATTTAAAAAAATTAATTACTCTCATTTTTTTCATTTCTTTCTCCCTCCACTTCTCCTTCTTTCAGTCTAATGAGAAGGAACGGAAAATCGTTCTTCAAGGATTTCCACAGCCATAATGCAAAAGTGGGCGTCTAGAATACATATAGAACATCCAATAAACATTTACTACTTTACGTAGGTATTGAATCAGAAAGATACCTGAACTCTGTGAAAAGCACTCTAGAAATAATTTCTAGGTATGGAATAACTTATAGCATGAAGATGAATGTAGACACTTCCTTTTTTCTAAAGTCAATCTTGTCAATCAACAGTGTTAAAACAGTTGATACAGGGAAAAATAATTTAACTGCTCTGTTCCTGCACTTCAAGTTCTTCATTTAGGTTAAAAATAAGAGCTATTTCAATTACGTGGTTTCAATGACATTTTAGATAAATAGTTTAACACTCATAATCTAAAATGATATGGTAAAAAGCATAACAAAATGCTGTAGTATTACAAAATTATGACTCATTTAAAGAGTAATAAGCTGAAATCACACCATCATGCATGGCAATCATATACAAAGATTTCCTGTATTTTGCTTCTAAAAACCTACCACTACGGAACATTAGGAATTTAATATAAATGGGCTCCTTGCATAGTCATTAACTATCATATGTGCGAGTGGAAATGAGAATTTAAAAATACGGCCATTTACCATTTTCTATTAGGAACCCACAGAGATTTTCCACTAAAGTAGACACGAAGTATTAACTGCCCCTCTGCCTCATGACTCTTCAGTAAATACCTCCAACCTACCAAATCATTACTGCCAATAAAACCTTGGTCCACCTCAGAATACAGTTTTGCAGGGGCTGTCTTCACATTGTCAAGACACACAGAATAATTTCTTTCTAAACTTCCATTCATCTTGTGTGCATCTGACTGTGCAAAAAGGCTCAGTGCTCAATATGGGAACTCAACCACAATCTCAGCATTTACAGCCTATTTTTAGGTGCAAGAACATCTGAATTGTCTGCTCAAACCATTTATAGTCTGACAAAACTGTCAGTGCAAAGTTCAGCTTGGTAAGGTGTCTTCTTCTCAACTCTTCTTTTAAACAGAAAAGAAACACAGCTCTAACATTTTTGCTTTCTCAAGTAATTCAAATGATGGGTTCACAGACTAACTCAGAATGGCGGACAACTAAAAGATGAGAAATCTCAAAACCAAATAGAAACCCAGCTTTCTGTAATTTGGGGACATGTTGCAAAATCAATCAAACAAACAAACAAAAGATAACATTTTTTCAGAAATAGCTGGATCCTAGTAGAGCATTATAAGCTGTATTTAAAACACAATAGCATTTACCAGAGTATATATTCTTAAGTTAACATATGTTTATCTTGTGCCGAAAAGCAATACCTGAGTGACTCTCACTATGTTTGTATAGTGTTGCTCTTTGTAAATACTTTTACTTATTAGCTAATAATTCTGAAGTATTTATAAGTGTTATGAAAGAGCCAATTACAAATATAACTATATTGTTATATTATGGATCACTTAAAATACACATATATACACATTTTCTTTGTTTCCAGTTATATGGTAGTTTAATTTTCAGGTTCTGATTTGCAGTAGGAGAATCACAAAAGGCTAAAGTCCCCCTGAAAACCAGTGAACCCAGTTCTGTTCTAACAACAATCAATGATGCTTTTTCTAGCATATTGGTTCAGTCAGTTTGCTGTAATAGACTTATTTGAAAGGGCATTATATCCTTTTCTACCATGTCCTGTACAAGACTGAAATCACTCCTTTTTTTTTAAATTTTATATGATAATAACGCTTACACTAAGAGCAAAGATACATAGTTAGACCTCCGTATAACTCTGAAGAGTAATGTGTTCAATAACTAATACCATATCTAATAATGGATTATAAACTACAGTTAAAAAGGGGGCTTTCTAGTTCTAAACACTGCCCTGCTAGGAGCAGATTTCTCACTTATACCTCCAATCATCATGGAAGCATGCATTACTTATTACTCTTCACGATAATTAACAAAATAAATTACTTCAATTTATTGGTATCTTTAATCTTAGGCAAATATCACTGCTCTTAGACTCCTAAAACTGTGAAAACATCTTTGACAACATGATTCAATATATCTAAAATGACATAACTTACTTGTACTGCTGTATTTTGAAAATCAGATGTTTTATGCTTACTAGGATGCTACTGTCAGAGTTGCCGAACATGGATCAGGGTACAAGACTGTATATGGCTAGGCACAATGTCCAAAGATGTATCACCATGCAAGCTGATGTCCTACCAAAGAAAAGGGAAACTTTCATGACTTGCACCCAACACTTATAATCAATGAAGTCCCTACCACCATGGAGCTAACTCTGTGTAGACCTGAGGGTACATAAACCTAATTCTCCAAACCAAATTGCATCAAAAGTTATGATCAGAATGATATTAGGTAGAGTACTGATATTAGTCTGTTTTTTTAATTCATCTAATTTTAGTTCTAAATAGAGTAAATGACTAAATTTTTTTTGGTCTAGCTTTTCAATTTCCTGATTTTTTAAAACTGGTTGTACTCATGAGAATAGCAGAGTTAAAATGAAAAACATTGGTAGTAGAAACATGAATCTCATTTTTAGAATTTCAAAACTTAGCATTTAATTTAGAAGTCATTGTGAAATATTTGGCATAATGATATATGAGCTGAGACTATTTGGAGGTCAAAGGTAAAGACTTTTATGCAGCAGCATTGCTGTATGTTCTTTGTGCAAAAACAATACTGGAAATGGGATAGTTAGCTGGTATATGCCTCAAACCTCCTATGAGAAATTCATATTTTGTTTCTTATAGCTTTCAGTGACAGGAGCTTGTGTCATGATCACATATTCGTTTGCTAAAAGCCTATATAATTTGTCATTTGATGTCTCTCAGATGCAACTGTCTCCCCTGTCAAATACTAAGTAAATCAGATAAAGTATTTTTAGACTGCAGAATTCATCCTGTGGAAGCTTTGTACAAAATAAAAAATAATTTCTGAACTGTATTTTTAGCTGTCTGATGCAAAGGAACTCTAAATAGATTTTGTACAGCTTTTTCTCTTCACTTGGATTGGAGCCATTGATACCAACTGTGAATTAATAGCTCTGGGAGACACAGGATAGCTGCTTGTAAAGTTCATCACAAGGCAGATATAGCAACTGTACTGGTGTCCCGTCAGTTGTTCATCAATGGCGGCTTTTCTCTGCAAGACCAATGGAAAAGTAGCAAAAGAAATTGTGTACCACAGTTATACTGAGAAAAGGAGTAACACCTGTCTGCTTGGCAGATATGTCATTTATTATTATCTGTCATTTGTGTCTGAATTAATGATTTTTTTTTTTTTTTTTTTCAGGAACTTGCTGAATGCTGATTACATGCCTTAAGCAAATTGTCCTGGGTTCAGCAGTAGCAGTAATTTTTCTCCTTCTTAGTATCTCGTGCAGTGCTGTGTTTTCTGACTTTCGGCCTGGGAACAGCACTGATAACACCAATGTTTTTAGTTGCTGCTCAGTAATGTTTACTCTGACCAAGG
>JAOEHX010057702.1:0-20467 GCA_025448015.1 Bolborhynchus lineola
GCCCTCGAGGTCGCGGCGGGCCGCCCAAGCAGCCGCTCCGGCCTAGGAGCGCTGCTTGTGGAGGGGGCGGTCGGGCGGGGGCGCCGTTTTTGCGAGGCTGGCTGAGGCTGGTGCCGGAGCCCTGCGGCTCGGCCGGCAGCTCCCGTGTCCGTAGCTCCCCAGTGCTTGTGACAGGCGGGAAGGGGAGGAACGGCGCTTTGGCGGCGTGTGCGATCCGCGCCCAGCGCTGTCGGGGACGGGTGGCCTTTGCCTTGCGGCGGGGAGAGGCCGCTGAGCCCGTCGCCGCGGTGCAGCCCCGCGTTGTGCCGTCCAGCCAGCGGAATCCCTGTCAGCAAAAACGCTTTCTGTTTTCGAAATAAAGTGTTGTGGCGTGTGTGCACAGGAATGTCGATGTCTTGAGTAAACAGGCACTTGCCGCTAGTTGGTGGAGCGGAACGCCGCTGGTCAGCGCGGCCGGTATTTATAGGAGTGCGGCGTGAGGCCTCTTGTTACAGGGGCAGAAGCACGGTAGGGCCTAAGTGAGTCTGGAGCTCAGATTCGGGCTCAGCTTCCGACGCCTCACACGGAGCGAACGCTGAGTTCGCCCGAAGGGTGCCACTGTCACCGCGCCGCGGGCAGGACCGAGCGGTTCAGGGGCTCTTCTCTCAGGAGCTCGGGCATTTACGTCCACGGGACTTTCAGGCCGAGTGGGTCTGTGCATGTGCATCTACGCCAGTAGCAGCAGCGGGTATGACGAACCAGATTCCTGAGGGGTCCTACCCAGCCTCGCCTCGCTTGCCGTAGGAAGCACTGCCCAGTTTTGCATGGATGCTCCAGCACTTGTTGCCGCTATCACTATTTCAGCCATTTTCTCCCAGTCCTTGTCTGTGGTGCTGCCGTGCCAGGTGAAAAACAACTTTGGAGTTCTAGCTCAGCATCACATCCTTTCAAGAACACACTGCCCTCAGGACAAGATACTTACTGTTCTGTTGTACAAGATTTCCATTGCCTTTTCCCTCTTCTTTCAGTTTCCTTGCCTAGCCAATTCTGAGCTCCAGCAGGGTTAGAGTGGCTTCCAGAACATCACTGAGGAAGCACTCCATAAAACTGTTCAGGTCAAGCACCTTTCTCAACACCGTTTCCTTGTTCCTCAGCAAAAGAAGATAACAAGACATTTTTAGCTGTTACCTCACCATAGACACATTCAAGAGCAGTAAGCTTGAGGTGCAGCTTCAGGATTCATTTCAGATGAACAAATTTCATTACATCAGATCAAGCCCCTTCTTTGAAGAATTGAGCCCTTAAATAGCAACCTGTTCATTCAACAGAGGCGCAACAAAATTTTGGACAGTTACAAGAATACATCAGATTTATTTTCCCTATTAATATCTACAAGAGTTTCCTCTATGTGTTGATTTGATACTTTGACAGGATATCCCTTGCCATCTAGTAACTTCAGATGATTAAATTAAAGCTCAGCTGGCCAGGTTTGAAGCTTTTCTTAATGCTGCATACAAAAAAATGCATGTTGAATGCAAAACCTCTGCTGTCAAACTATTTGTATCCATCACCTGCCTTTGGGATAGTCTCATTAAAGGTCTATGCTGCATTAGCATGGAGGGAACTACAATCCTGTGCACTGGTAAATGACCTGCAGGATTATGTCCTGTACCATCCCTGAGAGGTAAAAACTTGATGAAGTTCTTTACAGCTTTTTTTTTTTGTTTGTTTTTACTGCAACAATGTCATTAATAATTCCTATTTGTCATGATAAAAATGAGATATAGAAAATATATATTGTCTAAAAATATCTGGGCTTTAATTTTAGTCATTGCATTAACAGATAGCAGTGGTTGTAAACGTGTATTCTAAGTACAGAGTGTCAGACTGAAATTGAATATTTAACATAATAATACATTCCAGTAGTTGATTCAAATTTCTATTTTTTGCATACATATATGTGTCATTTTAACAGCTTCTCCATGCTTTGTATTGTAGCAAAGTTCTAATGGCCCAGTGAAGAAGTCTATGCGAGAGAAGGCTGTGGAACGCAGGAATGTTAATAAGGAGCACAACAGTAACTTTAAAGCAGGGTACATCCCAATTGATGAAGACCGTCTCCATAAGACAGGGTTACGTGGCAGGAAAGGCAACTTGGCCATTTGTGTGATTGTTCTTCTTTTTATTTTGGCTGTCATCAATCTGATTGTGAGTATAATACTTTGGCTGTAAGCACCCTTTAGACTTAATTAATTTTGACAGTTTACTAGGGAAATAAATATTCCCATATGGATGAGAGAGGATTAAAATGTACTGAAGGAAATGCCTCATTTTTCTCCTTCCTTTTATTGTTCTTTGTAATCTGAGCAAGATTAAATGGAAGAATCTTTCAAGTTCAGTCATGATAATTTCAGTTATCATGATCTCAGTAAGGAGCCTACTATTTATGCAACACAGAATTAGGAACCTTGAAAGCAGCTCTCCGTTCCCAGAACTGAATAACAGCAAATGTGCAGTGTTAGTAGTGTTGTTCAAATGCATTTGGGATAAATTATTATGCCAGAAATATTTTACATCTAATAAGAGAGCTGTATGTGAGCATTCAGAATTAACCATCTACTGCACTTTAAACCCTCATTGTTGTAATTACCACCTTTTTATTGCTTGATCAGTGAGAAGTCATGAATTATTTTTCATAACTTGATATCCACCTGTGAAAGTGCTTTCTTGTAGGTCAAGGGTGAGTATATCCTGAGCTCAGCTACTTTGTTCAGGTAATTTGTTTAGCCAGTGATACCATTGTTACCCTTAAACAGAAGAAAGATTTAATATGGGCATGTTTTGTTTTATTTCATATATATATATATTAGAGAGAAATTTTAGCTACCATTTCAGATGAATCTAAAAATCATGTAAAATGCCTTTCATAATTAAATGTGTTCTGATGTTTCCAGTATGAATTAAACAGACTAAAGTAAATTCACACCCAAAGCTCACTTAATCACTGGCATTAATAGTTTTTCAAATAAAACATCTAGTTAATACAGTACTTGTGATGGGGAGATCCAGATGGTCAAAGTAATCTTTGAAAATGCATGTTTCTCTTTCAGATCACACTGGTTATCTGGGCAGTGATTCGCATCGGTCCCAATGGTTGTGACAGTATGGAGTTCCATGAGAGTGGCTTGTTGCGGTTTAAGCAAGTTTCTGACATGGGTGTTATACATCCCTTGTATAAGAGTACTGTAGGAGGGAGACGTAATGAAGACTTGGTGATCACTGGAAATAATCAGCCTGTAAGTTATACCATGAATTGAAAATCTGTGAGCAACACTATAGTATTGCATTCACGTTATGAGTAAATGTTGCACTTCAGATATCATTAACTTCATGACTTTGCTTCTGAAGATTGTATTTCAGCAAGGAACAACCAAGCTTAGTGTGGAAAAAGACAGAACTTCTATTACCAGTGATATTGGCATGGAATTTGTTGACCCACGGACACAAAATACCTTGTTCAGCACAGACTATGAAACTCATGAGTTTCATCTGCCAAATGGAGTTAAAATCTTGAATGTACAGAAGGCTTCTACAGAGAGGGTAAGTCTCCTTTAACTACCACTTCTTGTAAAAGTTCATTACAGAATTGCCTTAGAGTTGTAGAGTAATGAAAAAACAACTTTACTAGTCCAATTTTTCAGGCATATTTAGAATTTTGACTAAATGTAGCTAAAAATGCAGCTCTGAAAATGTAAATGACTCTAAAAAGTTATAACAGAAACTAAATCTGACATCATTAAATGAGTGCAGTATGAGGGATACTATGCCAACTAGGCTTGTGTGTCTTTTTATTAAGCATTTACTCATTTGTGCATGAATAACTGTTTCAGAAATCGAATTTCTATGAAAAGCTTCTCTGTTTTCATTAAGTTCTTACAAAATAATTACCAGAATTTCATCTTTTTTTCCTTCTGTTGGAGATAAATGTTAATACAATCAGAATTTCATAAGTCTTATTACAAGTATAGAGAACAATTACAGTGTTATAGCAGTTGTGTCAGTTCGTGGCTTCTAGGTTAAATGAGTTCTTAGGTTGCTTTCTGCATTAAATAAGATATATTTGTCAAAAAACTAAAAAACCTAAATGCCACTGTGTGTACATTTGCAATTTTGAACTTAATGCAAGGCTGAAATTTCTTTCATGCATATCATTACTCATAACAAAGGCTTTACACATAGAGTACAGTGCATGGTTCTTTTGTATAACTTTAGAAGAGTAGTATCAGTGGTTTTATAGAGGGCTGAGTGTGCCTTAGGAAGCATTGAGCAATCCAGTTAAGAACAAAGAGAATTTAGTACTTCTTTTTGTTTCCTCTGCAAGGCTAACAATTAGTTAGTATGTTCCAGGAAAAAAAACTATTTTACATACCTTCCATAATTAAGTAATCCTTGTTTTTAAATGGGAGTGTGGAAAATGGGCAGAAACTTCATAGGCATAATGGCAGAAGGGCAAAAAGTACATTGAAGTTTTTATTAAATTGTAGCAATTTTTAAGGTAGTTGAAGTTACTCAGACAAACCCAAGTGACACAATGTCATTGTTCTGTAATACACTTGTTTTGTCATATTCTTAGATTACCAGCAATGCGACCAGTGATCTAAACATCAAGGTTGATGGCCGTGCTATCGTCCGCGGAAATGAAGGTGTTTTCATCACAGGCAAGACCATTGAGTTTCGAATGGGGGGTAACATGGAACTTAAAGCAGTAAGTATCTCAAATTAGCATTTTTTTGGAACAACTGAGTTTCAAATTCAGGCTGATAATGAACTGATGTGGCTTTATATAGTTTCAAGTTTATATGAAGTAGTGTTGCATTAAAGTTTAGTTGCAGTCTGTATTTAGTAGGATTTTCATAGACGCATAGAATCGTAGAATAGTGTTGGAAAGGACCTTAAGATCATCTAGTTCCAACCCCCCTGCCATGGGCAGGGACACTGCACACTAAAGGTGGCTTATTACATTGCTGATAATTACTGGTTAAGTAGTTTCCAGGTACCAATGATTTACTATTGCTAAGAAGCCAAAACCCCACAATGCAGTTAACGCTAAACTGTTGGCTTCTGCACTGAAAAGAATACCAAAGGGAATTAATCGTGTCTTTTGGAGGCTTTACTGGAGTCAGCAAACTTTGACAGAGGAGCAGAGCACACAGTTAGGAGCGCTAGCATCTGTGCTGCTGCAGTATAACTTGTCAGCATTCATTTAAGATATCTTGAGATTAAGATTGCAGGGCCTATGGAGTGATGGAAAAGGTTAGAAGAGGATAAAAAAATAGAGATACATACACTTTCATTTCATGTGTGAATAAATCTAATGTATTAATTCAATCACTGATTCCCAGTTCATGTCCATATTTTTAGATGTGCTGCATTTGGTAATATGTCTGTAAAGTGAAAAGCCACTACTGCTGCCTCTCAATATCAATCTACCATTGGAATAGCAAAGTCCATTGCTGACTCTAATGGAGAAATCCAGAGGCATTATTCACAAATTTAATTAGAAACTGAAACCTTGTCATATGTACTTTCTTTATCCTGTTGATGCCTACAGCCATCCTAAAGATGCCACTTATTCATTAAACCAGCTTGTCCTTTGGAAAAATAACCTGCCTTGTTTAAATTAGAAGTTATACCTTTTTTTTTTCTCTCCTTAATAGGAAAACAGCATTATTCTGAATGGAACCGTGATGGTCAGCCCGTCACGACTGCCAAGTTCTTCTTATGGGGAACAGTTTAATAATGGGAACTGGCTGCGTTTCAAGTTCTGTATGTGTGCGGATGGGACACTTTTCAAGGTCCAGGTGACAGGTTATAACATGGGTTGTCAGACGTCTGTCAATCCATGTGGAGCCACGCACTGAAACACAAACCACTATCAGGAGAGCTCTCTTCTGTGTTTACATGTATTTGTATGAAGTAATTGCATGCCTTCAAGGATTTCTGGTTTTACAGCAGTTTATACTAACATTTGTTACATAATATTTTTAAACAAAGGCTGTGATGTTCAGCAGTATTATGTCACCATTCTGTCAGCCGTAATAGTGGCACTGATGTAATAAGCTATCTGTCTACGTGTGCACTGAAGTACCTTCCTGAACTGAGATCAGTAGAATATATTTCAAGAATGTGATCTTAGCAACAGTCTTGTCTGCCTTCAGTTGCCTTAAGAGGAGGTTTTTGTCCTGCATCCCAAGACCTTGAGGGCTGCTGAGAACACATCTGTGATCTGAAGGACTTCAATAGGAATGTCAATTTGTTGTTGAAAGTAGATGTACTGGCAGATTTTTATCTTCTCTTCATTTCTTGCCACGGGTTGATAAAATGATTTCCCTCAAAATGATGTGGTTTACCATATGAGTACTAAGAGAGGGGTAGTGGCAGATTCACTTTATAATAGTGCATTATTTCTGCCATATATTCTTACATAGTTAAAAAAAAAGTGCTAGCATAAATAATATTTGCAAAGTAATATCAGGTGTGGAAATGTAACCTCAATTTTGGAACAGTCCCATGATTACTGAAGTGGTACTTGAGCTCCCATTCTGCCTGTGCAATTTTGACATTCTACAGTTGCTTAATATATGTGAAGTATTTATAAAACATGTTTATATAGAAGTACATTTTTAAAGATGTGCTTGTAACTTGCTCACTACCCAAAAAAGTATTTTCCTGGGTACTTTAGTATGAACTGTGTATGAATCCATTTTTTAACAGACAGTCATCTAAAGCATAACTGTTGCAGCAGTACCTGAGATCAGATCTCTTTTTCCCTGTCAATGTCAGTACTGACGTGTTACCAAGAACTGCATGGGTGTAATTCTAAATGAGATGGTAGGGAATCCTGTCAGCAGAGTAAATACATGTGTATCTGAATTTGGCATAACAATGTCTATGGAGAACTGGGGCTGTACAGAAAATATTTAACTGCTTTTGCAGAGGTAAGGTGTTCTGTACTAAAAATAGACCAGCTTATTGTAAGATTCCTCCTTCTGCCACCCCATGTATATTTTCAGTTGAAAATAGTTTTGTTTTGCAGTAGCATCAAGTAGTCTCAATAATGGAGGCCACAAAGGTGACTTTACAAGTCACTTTTTGACAGGTTTTTCTAGATAAGCACACACTTCTCTTCCTAAAACTTGTGCAAATGTTACGTATCAACTTCAGAGTTGGTCATTTGTTATGGGAAGATAAACTGCCTACCTTTGGTTTGCTGCTTGCAAAGTACATAGAATTCCACAAAATACAAAACGGCTCCTGTTGCAACAAGAACTTTGTATCCAAGGTCTCATTTCCTGTATTTACTAGAAGCCACTATGTCCATGTAGGGCTGGAAGGGATTTCTCAAGGGGGATCCTTAGGTCAGGCATTACACCACAAAGGAGGTCAGATTAGTCTTGCTTCCTTCATTGCCCAAAGGCAAAACCGGAGTTTGATGCTCAATAGTTGTTGAGGTTTGGGGAAATGGACAGCAGTGGAGATGTTCTAACAAAAACAGATCACAACAAACCATAGCAAAAGCCATTGAACTTCTCACATTAGAGATTATGGGAAAGTACTAACATTTTGCATACAGCCTTCATGAACACCATAACGTTACTGGAGTTAATATTTATTAACCACTTCAACACACATTTTGCTAAAAACCATGCACACACCTTTTCCACTAAGCAGTGCCTCAGTATCTGTTACAGTTAAGAGGAGGAAATAAATGGTAACAGTTTTAGATCTTTCACTCATGCTAATGGAAGTTGGTCAGTTTATTTTTGTATATATTAAATACAGACACACACACATACAAAAACATAAGCAGCAGTATCCTCAAAGCTGAAACAGATCTTGAAAATGACAGATACTGCCTTGGAGAGTAACTTTCAAACAAAGAGCTTATTAAAGCTTTTCTCTGGTTAATACTGACAGGCCTATATGCTAGTATTGGATTCTTTATCAAGAGTCCTTTTTAAAATACTGTACATAGCAGATTTATCACAAAGGTACTCTTAAATCATGGGCTGGAGACTTGGTTTTGAGGTATGGATCTTTTTGTCAAAATGTAGCAAAACTGATCATGAAAGAAAACCAACTGAAATAAGTTATCATTTTGTAAGCTACTATTTATGTATTGTTAATATATTTTGTTGCCTTCACTACACAGTTTGAAAAATGTTGGCACCACACATGCCTTATGTTGTGCATTTATTTGCTGGTTTTCTTCTAATTGCATGAGGTACATTTTTCTGTTTCTTGTATTTAAAACACTGTGTGGCACATTCATTATTTCATTCCCACAGATGTACTTAAGATTCTGTGTGTTCCAAGTACATTCTACATGCCTCTGTGTAAAATACCATCCTGGGTATGTTGAAACAACTTAGATGTGAAGAGTTCTCAGCACAGGTATAGGTGGTGGTTGTTTCAGTAGGTGAAAAGCAATTGAATTTCAAATGTTTGTTTTGAAATGAAACAATAAATTCTTAAGATGCAGCTGTGGTTTGGAAGTGTTATTTGTAAGAATATAGTTTGCCATTAAAAATACATTGTGTTATCAACAGGGAAACCAGGGTTTTATTGACTGTAAATATGAAAATCATTCCACATGTATTTGTCATGGAATGTATGTGGTGGACTTTGCTCTGTGGTAACTGTGTGATTCCTGAAGTAGAGTTCAAAAGTCTTCACTACTGTTAGTTCACAAGTTCCTGTTGAAGCTGTGTTTCCCCACTGAAGGGCTGGAAAAGAAAGACAAGGTTGGGATTGTTTTTCGGGAGAGGTGGTGGGAGGGGAAAGGTTACCAGTTATTGACTGCTCTTTTTGGAAAGTACCTAAGACTCCAAAATGGAATGTTTATGGCAGAACATTGGTAATGCTTCGTTATTTGTTCGGTTTGATTTTGTTTAATGTCAAAGTATTTCCGCTTTCTGTTTAAGTCTTATTACGCTGAACTTACCCTCATTCTACACTTTACATGCAGATACTATGGATAACTTTCAGTTGAGCGTTGTAGCTGTGGTCCTTTACTGTCATCTTCCTGGCTCAGTGGGGACCAAGTCACAGCGGATTCTTCTTGATACACACCACCATTCAGACTGCCAGTGGGGTGAGAAACTCTTACTGAACTGCTCTTTTACCGGAATATCTACTATTCCAGAGGATATCTCACAAACAGCAGTAACTGCTGATTTTAGTTACAATAATATTAAAACTTTCTTGTGCACCGATGGAAGAAACAAACAGTGGATGCTGAAACACCTGAATCTCAGTAACAATCTGATTTCTGAGCTCTCCTTAACTACTTGTAAGAATTTACCTGCTTTAGAAACATTAATCCTTGATGGTAATGCCATCCACACTCTTACACTGGACATGCCTACCCCTGCACATGGCTCATATGGAAAAGCTGATCATCTCCTGCCTGCTTTGAAAGTATTGTCAGTGGAAAGAAATAATCTTAATACAGTTCCAAGAGGTAAGCATTTCAAAACCTTAAAGGAACCCTGCTCTCAAGGGGTAAGTTGGTTTTGGATACGATTCGGTAACACCCTACTAAATTCAGAATGTGATCATCTATATTAGTTACATGTAAGATGAGGAAGTTCCACCTGTGTCCAAATAAAGAGACTGAAACACATGGGTTGTTTCCAATTAGGCTGTGTGGTTTATACAGTCTTTGCCATCGTAATGCCTTAATGTCAGTCAGATATAACTAAATTTATCCTCTGAGACCCCAAGCAGTATTTTTCCTTGTGGTATAGAAAGGGAAATAAGGATCTTTGGAAAAACATCAGCCTCCATAAACCAGTCATGAACCTTAACATCAAGAAAATTATGAATAATGAATTTCATACTACTCTTCAGAAAAATGTCAATATTCTTTTGAATAAAGCTTTCTCTGATTTCAGTATTTCATAAAGCCAAGAAAATATATTTTTCTCAGCCAAAACAATTTTGCTCTGTGCCATCTGACACCCAAGCAAAGTGACACCTGGTGACAGGAAAAGGGCTGTAAGGCTTCGACAGACTTCTAGAAAGTGTCATCCCTAAACTATGCTGGGCATTGCAGCCTTTATGACATCCTCTGTCCTCATAAACAGGTGATTCACATTGTCTAAACAGTGGTTAAATGAAGAGGCTGCCATATGAGCAGTGCTATCCTGTATATTGTTTGCTGAATTTAACTGATCTCTGGTAATATCCAGATGCTTCACATTGTCCAAACAATGGTTAAATGAAGCAGAAACTGCCATACATACATTTCTGGAACAAATTTAACTTCAGAGAAGCATCCAAACTACAATTCTTCATGCAGGTACAAGACAGAATTTATGAGCTGCCAGAACTTCTGAATGCCTTTCCTACCAGCTACCTCTAGTTTTACAGCAGGAATGAATCATTCCCTCTGCTTTTCACAATAAACTCAAAGATCAATTACTCAAGGAACAGCATAGCAAACTGCAGTAAGAGGTTTCCAGCAAACTAGATGACACCAAGGGCAAAATGTTTACAGATAAATAGTGGCTTTTCAACAATGCCATATGATCAAAAATCATTTTAGAGCAGCATTCAGGTGTTACAAACTGTGGTGAGGCCGAGTGTTCATGTGCCTGCTGTCTCATCGGATCTTGCAGGCTGGAGCTTTGGGGGCTGGTGGTGCAGCACCTGAGAAAAATAAGGTATCACCAGCATTCAGAAGGGCTGCTTGCGGAAGACAGATGCTGTTATTAACTAGGATGTGCCAAGGAATAGCTGTCATGCTTGATAATTCACTGGCAGACAGGCGTAAGAAACAACACGTTTTTGTTTCCAGTCGGGTTTATAACCTGTAAGTATGGTTCAAATGGGAAACTCATATGGACTTGCAAATGGCAATGAGTAAGAGATACTGTATCACCTGTTGCATCTCCATCATTTATTTACAATTAACATACTTGGATTTTATAAACTAAGCATATTCCACCCTTTTTCTACTCTTCCTTTCCTACCTCCAGTTCTCCAGAGAAGCATGCTCAAAGCACAGAGACCACAGCCAGAATACTTTTGATAGCACAAATGAATGTTACTGCTTTTACGGAGCTGTGAATGTTTGAAACATGCATGCATCAATGGTGAATGTATTAACATGCTGCCTGTTGCTGATGCTGTGCAACTTTAAGAATGGGACAACCACTGGATAAGAAAGGCACAATAACTCAAAGGCTGCAGCCACACCTTGCAATAGTCAGGAATGGAAGGAATTTTGATGCAAAGAATTGTAAAAAGCCACTTAATGAGGTAGGAAAAACAAGGACATGAAATGTGAAATAGTTCTGTTCTTCCTAGGACTGGGCCTGCTGCAGTCTCTGCAAACTGTCCATATGTCATCCAATGGCATACAACAGATTGATCTGAATGATTTTCAGAACTGTTCACAGCTGAAGGACATCGACTTGCAAAACAACCACATAACTAAAATTCATCCAGACGCTTTCAGGGAGCTCAACAAATTACAGGTTGTAAAGCAGTACTACAACTGTTTTAATGTTTTGTGTTAACTGCTGTTAAAGATATTAATTATCAACTATTCAGCAGGATTATATTGGTCTTTGATTATTATGTTACTATACAATTTTAAAAACTAAAGCAAATGGTGAAAATACTCATTGTTGGTATATAATATATATTTGCTTTTCATATATAGGAAAACACATACACTTGTAAATATACAAAATATAACCATAAATTCACCATTTGTTTATGTCACAAACCAATCCATAACTGGCTTAAACATGCACACATCCTTCTCTACTATCATCCCTTCCATGGTGAGAGCCCCGTGGCTTCCCGGCTTCCCGCGCACACAGAGATAGTCTACAATAGGAGAATTCTAAATATATCACAGTTTAAACTTTTAATCTAAATTAAAAAGCTTAGGAAAATATTACCGCAATCCTGACCAGAGGTATTGCCCCTGTAACTGCAAAGTGCTTGCATGCTAAAGTAAATGTTAATGTTGATACTGCAGTTAGGGTTCCATTGTAAGGCTTATCAATTTCATTCTGACTTATTTCCAACTAGGTGCTGGATCTCCGTGGAAATGCTCTGAGAGCCCCCCTACCACAGATACTGATCAGTTTGAACTTCTTTCAGATTGAAGTGGATTTGCCAAGTAATGCCTGGATATTTAATTGCAGACTGAATGCTTTCAAACATTTCATTCATTTCCTTTTTGACCCCACAAGGAAAAAAATGAGTATTTCATACAATAAATCTGGCACCAGCTCACAGAAACCTCTGCTCTGTCTTTCAAGTTCACATTTAAACTGCAGCGACAGTGTTTTGCTGAAGGGGGCTGCCATCTCACCAGGGAAGACATTGGTGCTAAACTGTAACTTGGACAACAGAAGAGGTATGTAAAACAGGGTCTCCATCCATATGTTACTATAAAACAAATGTGTGCAGAACAATCAAAGAAATTTGTTTTAAAAAGTGGATTTCCAAAGATACTGTTTAAAAACAACAGAACACAAAGAACATGCAAATTATTTCATTGTAAAGTAGTATACCCATTTGAATATTTGATAGTCATGTTTCTACAAAGAAGTCTTCACCTTCTTCTTTACATTAAACTAATAATGATGCCCAACTATACACAAATTTCACTAAGTAGTACATTGAAAATTTATCAGTTAATTTTGGAATGCAAACAAAGGATTGAATAACAGAGTTGCATGTCTGGGGCATCCATAAATCTGAGGATACAATAACATTTCTGGTATTCATCTGCAACAAAATTAAATGAAAGTTAATTTGCAGGGGACAGGATTTATATTTATTCTACATTAGTACAGCTACTGTAGCCCACAGTCAGCATTTCCAATCAATACAGAGCTAGGACTTCCCATGCAGAAGGAAAACTTAAGACCAAACTCGGAACAGAAAGTGTATTTGCCCTCTGCCATAAGGCAGAATGGTTTAACTCTAATGGGCAATAGCACTTTGAGGTGAGTAGGCTTTCTCCTCGAAACTCTCACCCCCAAATGAAAATAGGTAGTTTCCATCAGAAATGCCACCTGCTTTGTCTTTTAAGTAAAGTCATGGAAACTGATCAACACACTGGACTGCACCAAAACTCAACTGGGAACACAAGCAGATCCAAAGGCAAAGGGGTACATACAACCTTCAAACATAGTCCAGAAGCCAACAACCAGCCATGGCCTATACCAGCTGAAGTTTGGAACAATTGCTCAGTAGATAAATACCTTTGGTTTTCAAATCTTACTGTTGCAGTCAAAGCAGTAACCAGAGGAAAATCACAGTGATAGGCACACTGACAGTTAACAAGTGAAGCTTTATCTCATTGCTGCACGCAGTGTTGTCAACAGTGGAGAATGGCTGGCTATAAATACAGATCTTCTGCAAGGGACATCAGCAGGTGTTTCTAGTACAACCCAGAACACACTTGGATAATTTCAGTGACCTCCTCCCTCACACATGCTATTTTTCTTGTAAAGCCTGCTATTAAGACCCCAAATGTAGTGTTAAAGGGGGCTGTGAGGGAGGGGAAGTATATGATGGTTTAACAGATACTTGTCAAAATGATGCAGGATGGAGAAAAAGAAAATGGATTTTATAATATATAGGTGAAATGATCAAAGATCGGTCAGAGCATATTCTTACAGAAATAACTTGACCCCAAAAACCCAAGTATCCTATGCTTTTAAGAAAGGTTTTGTTTCTATTTTCTTCTATTTCAGGTAATAAGAATGGAGCCTCTTGGTGGACACCTAATGGCAGAATTTCAAAAGACTACAGTCTTCCTCATATGACACTGGACAAAATGAATAATTTAGTGATACACAATGCTGAGAAAGCTGCTGAAGGGTTATATTTGTGTATTTCTAATACAACAAAGAAGAAATATCTCATCTATGATATACAGGTGAAAGAAAGGGGCTCAACATTTTTGGTTCGCAAAGCCCAAGATGCTAACCCTGCTTCGCAACAAGGAAGAACAGAGCAAGACTTTACACTGGCTGTGTGCCTTTCAGTGCTCATTACATTTGTTTGTGCTTTTTGCCTGGGTGCTTTTGCTAGACCCTACCTTGGAAGCCTGTGGAGACTCATGCGCAGGAACAAGAACTCAGCTTCAGAACATACTTATTGTAACCAAGCTTTTTCAGATGAAATCTTGAGCAGAGAGCGCTCTGCAAGCACAAGCAAACCAACTAACACACAGCATAGCTTGTTCATTTGTGATGAGGATTCTTCAGGGAACATATATGTTCTTCCTACAGAAACTTCTACTTCGCATGCAAATGTCATAGGTAGCAGCGTATATGCACCAAATACTGAAGAAGAGTACCAGAAACAAAGCAACGAGACCAACGTAAAAAAACCTTTTTTTTCAGACAGCAAAAATAGTATCAGCTATGACGAAAATGTAAATGTTGATGATAATGGACTCTTTTCTGTAAGGACAGATGACGAGAACAGCAAGGAAGTAACGCCAAGAAAATTAAAGAGTAATGACATTGCACTACAGAAAGGTCCAATTTCTGCAAATAATGAAGCCTCAGAGAAGAGCAGGATCCCTCCCACATGCAGGAGATCAAATGCTGACTGTTACTCACATCACACCAACTCTTCAGATTCAGATTTATCCTTCAAGGGAGAAACTGGCTTTCCACTTTCCACAATACAAGCACATACAGTTGCACAAGATTCCAGGAACAGCAAGGTAAGCAACAGCTCTGCTCTACTGCAGTCTGATATCACAAAAGCTACACCAGATTCTCCTGAAAGAAAAGGCGCTGTTCTACATAATGAAGCCATGAGCACTACAAAATTTACACCTGGAAGGCAAAGCTGTCATAAACAACTTTGTCTAAGCGGCAACATAAATCTAATGAGTGATGTGGGAGATTTTATTTTACGCAGTAGCTGCAGAAGAAATACAAATATTGAGAATTTAAGCATCTACCAAACAATAGAAAACTCTCCTCATACAGAGTACAACTGTAAAACAGAACCCACAAATGAAAGAGGTGCTTCGGCAGATGTATTTGATGATAGTTCTTCAGATGAGGGGGCTCCATTCACAATGAGTGACTGTAGTTCTTTAGCAGACTTTGAACTGGAACAAGTTGATGTTAGAGACGACCTGCCTGTCTGTCAGTCATCACCAGAGGAAGCTGATAGGAACAGTGGAACTGAGAAGTGCTCAACACTGCCAGAATCTGCAAACCTTGCCACTGGACTTCAGCATGTTGGGGAAAATGAAGACAAGAACAATGCACATTTTGAAACCGCTATTAATTATGGATCAGATACCACTGTGCTTGAAAAAGCATCACCTTACACTGATAAATGTAGCAGCCATGTAAGCATGTCAGATCCAGACACAATTAGTTCTACAAATCAACACGTTCCTGATACATTTGATCACTTTATTAATGCTGAGTCAGCAGCACAGAACTCTCTTTCTGATTCTCCCTGCAATCCAAGCGCAGGGTTTGGCAACATGTTACTTTCATTAAAACATTCTCCCGTGTATGATGCAGATACAGAGAACACTCCTGAAGAGGCTGAGCTGCAGTCAGATCAGTTTCCCACCAAACCACAGCATTCCCTCAGCTTCAGTCCCACTGGACAAAAGGAACATGCACCAGAGGGAAGTACAGATGAACACACAGATAGGAACTCCTCTGAAAAGAATCATGGTGAAGGGGGCATAGCACTAAGAAACACATCTGAAGACAGCGATTTCATTTTTGCTCCCATTGATATCGGTTTGAATGAAATTATTAAAAGAACATCACTACTGCATTTCAGCAACAACTCCCCTCCTGAACACACAGCTGAAAACCAGCTTGCAGTTATTACAGAGACAGAAAGCTTGCTACCACAGAGGAAGCAGGCCAACACACCTAAGGCTTGTGCAGATGTAATGCAAAGAAGTTTTAATGAGAAAAACCGTGACGGATGCACAGAATTACAGGATATCAGCAACTGCAGCCTGCCTGAAGAAGATTTGCTGCATCTTCACTCTTCTGGGAAAACACAACCAATATTTGACACAGAAGATCATTTTCAACTGGATCAGAGTGATGAGGATGCATATTCCTTCTCAGTCTCACAAGGTATCTTCAATGAAAGCACACGATACAGTTCATGCTCATTCCCACAAACGACTACAGGGAACACCATCTCCAAAAGCACTGATTCCAGCAAGGTGGAGGATGACAGTACTTTGACAGAAGTGCAGAATGATTCTACAGCAGCTGTCAACCTCCAAAATTCAAGTGAAAAACTCCATCAAAGAGTTCAGACCAATTTAGGACAGGGACAGGTTTTTGTTAAGAAGAAGAGAGCATTTGATGGATTTGCTAAGGTTCTGGAAAGCAGGAGAACAAACTTCAATAGCTGAGACACAAAGACATAATACTAAGCTTCCACAACGTTTGTCATACAGCAGTTGCAAAATGATTGTGTCTTAAAATGAAGTGTGTAACTTTTAATAACTGCTAAGTAGCCTGGGTTGGTTTTGCTGGGGATTTTGGTAACCCTCAGTACAACCATCTATCTGCCTTTAACTTCCGAAAGCCAAGTTATGGAACTAGAGTTTATGTCCAATGTAAAACCACTGTAATTCCAAAGGATAATTCAGGTTAGAAGCCATGGACTTTTGTTTCAGGGTACTTGTAAAAACAAAACAGCCAAGAATAGATTTCATGAAAAACAACTCTGGGATATTCAAATGAGTAAACTACTTGGTAGTTGTAACTGCTAATAAAGCTTTTTCTGAGTTACAATAATAACATATATTTACTTTCTTATCATTGTTGGTACTAAGATATTAGTTTCCCTTTGAACTGGTCTCTAATACGTACTATTTTGTTTCTCTTTGTCTGAAATAAATGTAACACTGAAATTATCATTACACTGTTACTGTGTTTTCCTGTGGGACTCACCCTACACAGTGAAATAGTGCATATTACTGTCGTCTGTTTTTTGAACCAAATTTGTGGATTAAGTGTCTCTGAACACCCAGAGTTTTGCAGAGATAGGTAAAGTCTGAGCAGTATTAAATTACATGTGAAAAATGAGGTTTTAACTTGTCAAGACAGAGAGAGAAATGGAACTGTTCTTTCTCAAAGAAAACAGAATGCAGACCTTGCAGAAAAGTCACCTATGGAAATGCAGCTACCTGCAGTTTGCAGATATGCTGACACAGGCAGAGTAATTGAAGAAAAGACAATCTACTATTACTAAGACATAATTCCCTATGAAAAAGGACCCTATAGCCACCTCAGAATTTTACTTAAGAGGGGCAAATCAAGAGCAGCTCAGAACTGCTGTGCAAGACCACCAACAGCTGGATATAAAGTAACTTTTTCTAAGCCAAAAGATAACAAATCTAAGTTTTTGTCTGAACATGGCCCAAGGCCCTTTCAACATACACAGTATCATGGACGTAGTCTTTGAAGGGAAATGGCATCACCAAGGGGAACAGGCCCAGGTTCCCATTAAACACAGGCTGGCTGGCAACTCGGGGGAAACAGTCATGCAGACACAATTAATTCACTAAAAACTCTGAACAGAAGAACACATTTCAGTTCCACCAGATGAAAAGTTCAGTGGCACAGGAACATCTCTGAAACTATCTTTAGAGAGAAATCTAGGAAAGATCAAACTGGTGCTGACAGAAGCTAGGGATCTGTTAGCTTCACCTGAGGCAAGGAAAAGCAGCTGAAGGAGACCAGTACTGGTATTATTTGATTTTTTGAAAACCATTCCCTTTAGTGACTTGAGTTCCTTCTAACAATTACACATTGTAGTGGTTTAACCCCAGCTGCTGACCAAGCACCATGAACAAATATGTACCACCACAATTACCAGTTAAATACTTACCGAGCCAAGTCACTTCTGCTTAGATTTCCTTCACAAGCAATGAATCTGCTCCACTCACACAGCTCTTCTTGCCTACCAATTAATTCTTGGAAGATTTCTGTACTTTTTGATCCAGTACTCAACAATACCTAAAATGTTAACTAGATAACTAAGAACTTTATTAAGAGCAGGTACCGACTTCATTCCCTCAGGAGTCCACTCAGGAATCAAGGATGAAATCATCTTCTGAAGAAACTGATTAATTTGCCATCAAATTATTCATGAGGTTAAGGGTCAAATTTTGTTTTCAGTTTTTCAAACACAAGCAAAGGTTTTACACATTTCACTGTTCACAACTGTTCCTACTCCAAGTGACAAGAACTAACCAACAAAACACTCCAATCTGCAAAAATCACAGCATCCCCAGAAATGTAACCAAAATAAAGTGGTACCAAATACAACTCATTCCTTGACTATGCTAGTGTCTATAACTGTTATACCCTATTCTACTGCTATTTTTCTCTCCTAAACCCCACATAGTTTCAATCTCATCTAATGCCTTGGCATCTACTGAATTTAAGGCTGCTGTTTGCAGAGAACAGAATGTGACAAAAATCAACCATGTTTTCAGAGGCTGTCTAGAAGTAAAGAACTGGGTAATACGAGTGTGATTCCTCATAGGAACAGCTACAGAGCCACCAGGAGTAGAAAACAGTACTTCCTCACCACCAGCGCTTGTAACTGGCTTTCAGTCCAGCTCATTATACACAGAAGTTACTTGTGGCCAAAGCAACTTAAAAAACTGAATACGTAAAAACGAACAGACTTGCTCATTATGGCATGTGAGAGTCTTCACACACTGTGCTGACAGATCATTCTCCAAGGCCTGTCTGTCACCTTTTGGCTGTACCAGCTGCTAGCAAGTTAAGAAATGTAACTGCCTAAGCAAGGCAATTTTGCAGATCACAAGAAAACCAGACTGGCTCGAGTGCTGTCTCGCACACAGCAGAGCTTTGTCATCTGTTCAGGAGGCTTTCAAAATATATATTGCAAAATCATTTTCCCATTTTTCCTGCCCATGGGGATGCTGCAGTGATGCAGGCAGTCCACTGCTTGTGAGAAGCTGCGAGCGGTCTCAGTCTCCCTTTATGCCACAAAGTTACAGACAAATAGTTATTTGCTGTCCTCATCAGGTAAACTTGCTTCCTCCACAAGGGATTTCTAACATGGGACAAAATATTTAATTGTGCTGTCAGAATATTGTTGTTCTGTCTCAAACTGGCCTGCAGATTTCTGCTGATCTTGTGCCATTCCTTTGCTACTGATCTCTCTACTCTTAGCACCATTTCATGCAAACACACTCAGCTGCTTCTCATTCATACCAGCTCCTCATTTCATCAGCAGTTGCCCTTAAAGTTAATATAAACCCTTTTCTACTATCTGTGGCTTCCAAGCAGTGCTCCTTTTACTTTGCTCCTCTCCATCCATCTTATTTTACCATGCACTTTTGTATACAACAGCTTTAGTCCCTCCATTCACCAACTCCCTTTGAGTTCTATCCACGCCCTTTTCTTTACACTTCAGCTGGTACTGATCCACTGTATCCGGCTCACACCAGTATCTTCCCTAGTTTAGCTGATTTGGTCACTGAGAATTTTCTGGAATACCTACACCACTACAAAACCAGCTGCTGGCAGAGGAGCAGAAGTGTACACTTTACTTTTCTTTCTCCGTGCACAGGAGTTACAGCTGCAGAGAGGAATAACTGCAACTGCTGCTCCAGGGAAGCTGAAACTTCTTCAGCTTCATCAGTAACTTCAGGTAATAAAACTCATTCAGGTAAGACTTGTGTTACTATCACAGGTGACACTGGGTAAACAGACCAAGTCGCAGAACAGGCTCGATGATAGAGGTGGCTGAGCATATGCTGTATGAATACACACACAAAGCAGGAGGAGGCAGCGAGAGGATGTTGGTAATACTCTGGGCACACCTCCTTTACAGGGCAAATGTGCTGAGCTCTGGTGTTGACAGGACATAATATCCCTCATACACTGAATCAGTATAGGAAACATTAATGAAGTCTTAAGAGTACACAGAGAGCTACAGTAATCAAAACGAAATAAAGCTCTCATTTTCTAACACATATTTATGATACTTGGATAACTATCAAGTTGTTTGCTGTAGGTACAAAGCATTTCAATTGTTCCAGAGTTCACTGGTAACTGGGCTGGAAAATAATCCTTGCATATGAAGAAAAGACATTAGCATCTTACCTAGAATAATTAACATCAAAATCTATTTGAATACTAATATTAAAGTTTTCATGGTAGAGAAGACTGTGACTCACGCCCTCTAGTAGACGGCAAGAAGCAGGCTACATTCTGAGAACTGATGAAGTCAATCCCAGCCTTCCCTAATGTGAACATAATGAAGAACTATGTCTCCAGAATGGGCTCTACATTACACTATTCTAACTGTACTGTAAATGCATTGAACTTTAAATAACATTTTAAGTCGGAAGCCTTAGGACTGGCAGCTCAAATAGTGCAAAATCTTAGCGCGG
>JAOEHX010057703.1:8054-25438 GCA_025448015.1 Bolborhynchus lineola
AAACAGGGGAAGTTTAGATTGGATATGAGGAAGAAATTCTTTACTGTGAGGGTGGTGAGGCACTGGAATGTGTTGCCTAAGGAAGTTGTGAAGGTTCCATTGCTGGTGGTGTTCAAGGCCAGGTTGGACATAGCCTTGGGTAGCATGGTTTAGTGTGAGGTGTCCCTGCCCATGACAGGGGGATTGGAACTGGATGACCTTAAGGTCCTTTCCAACCCTAACTATTCTATGATTCTGTGATCAATGAAACGAGGTATCTCACTTCTAGCCTGAATTAATCTGTGTTCAGCTTTCAGTTATTGATGACCAGCATCCTGCTGTTTCTGGGACAGTGTGCCTGTCACCTAACCTTTATTCCATCAAAGTTTATTTATAAATAACTTCTATCTCACAGTTTGAAGCCTATCTCTGGGGATACAGCTGCTGAGAGGAGGAACATTGCAAGCAGTGTGGAAGAAAGTTTTCAGCCACAGCATGGGCAGTGAGCAAGGCCAAAGGGCAGCTCTGGTGAGTTGTGTGAATGAGCTGCAGCATTGGAAAGCTCCAACAGAATACAACCTGAGTGAAAGGACAGCTTGGTCACTGGCTTGTGTTCATGTTGGGTGAAGAAAGTGCACCAGGAACTTTGGAAAGTTTGAGGTGTATAAAAGTCTTCATCAAGGAAAACAGAAGTTTAAGGGGAGCAGAAAAGATAAATATTCCTAAGCTTTTATTAGCTTGTGTCAAACCTGAGAGCAGCAGGAGAACATCGGGACACACACTTAAGTGGAATTCCTTGCCTGGGTCTTAGTTATGTGGAGAATGTGCTCAGAGGCAGCAGCAGAGATGACCCAGATAAATAACAAGTGGAAAGCACTGGAGGATGGCATGAGAGAAGCAGCTGAGAACTTTGATTCATCCTGGCACTTAAGCACCTATCTAACCATGACTGCTAGACAGAAAGTACTCGTGCATTTGGACACAGTGTTCAACGGAAGGTTCAATCCAAGGCCAATCAGGAGAAATGGTGGTGATATACTGCATATATCACATGTACAATTTTTTATACATTGCATAAACATTTTCTGTTTCTCATTTCACGATCCCTTTATCCCATAATTGTTCATGTCTCCTCCAAGTCCCACATCTGGTTTGTAGCAGAAGGTAGGGTTTCTTGTTTTTGGGCACCTTTCCCCTCTAGCAAGGCACTGTGTTTCTATGGCTTTGGAACATACGATGTGTCATCTGTTACTCTGATGCTTCCCTTTGGTTCATTAATTCCTTTGTGTTTTGCATTCTGCAGTTTTTATCTTCCCTTTTATCACTTTCCACACACCTAGAAAACAGAACTATAACATTTTTGTCCCTCACTTCTAAATAGGGTTTGACAAATAAATAACTACATAATTAAAGTGCCTGGGAATCAAACTTGGCCTCTGAAATGTTTTCCAACTTACCCTTTTTTCCAGCATGAAGAGAAAAGGTTCACTTGTGGCTCCTTTCTGTGTGTTTAGTGCTTTGTGCAGCCAGTTTTTGACAGAGCCAGAACCAGCAAGTTCTCCTGTCATATTCATTAGACATTAACCTCACAAGGGGAACCTTTCTGAGTACATACTTGAAGCTGAAAGGCTCCAATGGCTATTGCAACACTTTTGTTTGTTTTTAACGGGGCACTGACATAGTTAAGAAGTTTCAGCATTTTGCTTTGGTGGGAAACAGTCTGTTGTTTTCTTTGTAGGAGTAATAGGTTTCATTCCTAATGTTTTTTCTTGCTATGGCTCTGCTGCATTTGCAGAGATTAGGAGATTTCTTGGGTTGATTTTCAGAACAGTATTCCCAGCATCCATCCCAATAGGAACCAATAGCTGCAAATGAAACCCCAATATGCAATCATAATTAACTTAACATGCAGCTTATTTTTATGTCCTTTGCAAAAGGAAGTTATTGTATAAGCACACCCAGATTTCTTAAATGTTTCTTTGAGTTGGAAGCTTTTCTTTTCCCCCTGTATGACCAGGCTTATCTTGTTCAATCAATGCTGTTTGCATGTAATTATACCTTGCTGCTGAAGAAGGTTAAAGATAAAAGGCACCACATTTGTTTTGATGTTAGAAATTCACAGGTTTTGTGGGTTGTTTTTATTTTCCTTTTTTTTCCCCCAGGAACAGGAACAAGAGAAGTCATATTGCAAATGACACAAGGTTTCTATTTCTGGGCTAGGAGACAAAATGCACATTTTATGAATAACGGAGTTGAAGAAGAAAATATTAACTGTCAGACATGCAATAAATGAAACACTTTGTCGTGGTGTTTGATATTCTTCACCTCAAGTGACCAATGACATCTGCATGCTAAAAGGAATATTTAAATTGCACAGATGCTGGGGAGAGATTCTTCATTAGGGACTGTAGTGACAGGACAAGGGGTAATGGGTTCAAACTTAAACAGGGGAATTTCAGGTTGGATATGAGGAAGAAATTCTTTACTGTGAGGGTGGTGAGGCACTGGAATGGGTTGCCCAGGGAAGTTGTGAATGCTCCAGCGCTGGCGGTGTTCAAGGCTGGGTTGGACATAGCCTTGGGTGACATGGTTTAGTGTGAGGTGTCCCTGCGCATGGCAGGGGGGTTGGAACTGGATGATCTTAAGGTCCTTTCCAACCCTAACTATTCTATGATTCTATATAGATTCTTCTTCCACCATTGAAATGAATCTGTCTCTGAGAAGTTTCTTGAGTATTTGACTACAGTATTTAAAATCATCAAAGAAGGATATTTTAGACATGGAATACAACTGGTTAAGTAGGAATATGATCCAACATTAAGATGGAGGATATATTATTGCATAAAGTATTCAGGGATCTTCAGTGGCAATTGTCAGAGCTATAATTTTATTTCATATATGATGAATGGCCAGTTCATATCTTGCTTTCTCCTTTCCTGAGGCTTTCAAGTTTACTTTGGAAATGCAAAGAAAACCAAATCACAAAACACTTCACAAGTGGTGAAACAAAGGCACAAAACTTGTTCTGCTTTGCATTCCATTCACCTCACAGCACTGTTTACACCTCAAACAAGTACTCCTAACCTGGCTGTTCTGATTTAAAACACTTTTGCACTGAACTTCTTTGTTGTGGCACAGACAAGGCACAAAGCAGAGGAGAATACAGCTTTTTTTTTTCCCCCAAATTCCCCGGACCTCTGGAGAAGAAAGTTAGATAGCCAGTTCTCTGGCTTACAGATATGGTTCAAGAGCATCTTTCTTTTCTTCTGGGAGATCCAAATGTGTAAAAGCCTACGCAGTCTTATCTGAGGATCAGACAAGTGGCAATTCCAGCTGATGTAACCTGGCAGCTAATATAAATAAATAAGAAAGAATAAACTCTTCTCCCAGTTTGAAAGTCCTCTTCAAAGTCTCACATAAGCTCAGGGGATATGTAGCACAAGTGCAAATCCGACTTAATGTGATTTCCTAGTCCTCTCTGTAGATATGTAACTGCAAATGAGTAAAGGAGAAGCTTAAGCTACTGAAAAATTCAAAGTCCCTGAACATTTAGACATTTCCCTTTTGTGGAAAGGGAAAGAAGTCCTTTCAGAGCTGCTGAGAACTGCAGTGAGAAATAATGGTTCTGTCCTTTCTGCTTGTGTATGAAAGGCAACCAAGCAGAAAATCAGAGGAGTAAGCCTGTTTCTGAGAGGTGTTACTTTCTGTTTGTTATATGTAGACATATGGTAAAGATGAGGTGTATGCTGTGGACTGAGTAAAACTTATCTTTGGAGAGGAAAAGAGATTTCCTTCTCCCTTTTTCCTCATCTCCCCAATATCTGTGCCTGTAAATCAGAGGGGTGAGTGATTTAGAGATGCAGTGTCACGGCTGATCTCTGTCTCAAGAGTAGCTCAAACCCATCTTTTAGAATCAGAGAAGCTGCTGTGCTCTGTGCACGTATGTGTATGCATATGTGCAGTGTGAAATCCAAATTTAAATCCAAGTTCACTTCATCCCATCTGTGGTTTTAACTTCTTTGGATGCTCTTCAAACCCTACAGAAATGAAAGTCTTGAGCAAAGTTTCAAGTAGCAGAGGGGTTTGGCCCGACCCCAGTCTGCAGGGCAGCCCCATTCTGTTCAAATGGTCCCCAGAGTTTCAGCCCCAATTGTCGTCATCACCCCTGAGATGGAGCAGTGCAATATTGCCAACACCTCTAGCTATCTGGTCTGGCTTTTTCAGCTAACTAATGCCTATGCAGAGGAAGAGTATGTGCACACCATGCTGTTTCAGAGTATGCTACATCCCCTGCCAGAGCGCCTGCTGCTCTGTGTTCCCCGAGGAATCTCTCTGAATCACTGTTCCCACCCAAACATGCATGGGCCTCTACTTGTGAGAAAAGCAGAGCAGTGATTATTTACACAGGGATCTCCATTTCAACAAGAGGGATCCATTTTTATCCTTCTTCATAGATGGCTGTGAACAGGAATGTTATCAAATAGTGAGCCAAAACATCCACAGTGTGCAAACACGTTTGATTTTTCTTGTGAAGAGATTCACCCAAGTCCAGGGATGTAGCTGCACAACTGTGGAGGTAATAGGGTGCCAAGCAGTGTCCCTTTCTGCAAGGGCTCCTTTGCAGATGATGACCTCCTATAGGAGGCTTTTTCTTCCCAGCTTCTGAGCAGTGTGTTTATTAGGAGCAGGAGTTAGTGGCCATCATCCTATTTTTAGATGCCCCAATGTGTACAGCTGAAACTGATGCTGGGAATCATAGGGTGGGAAAGAGACCCCAGAGTTATATTTCTGCTCTGTGTGGAGAAACAAAGGGAAGGATTGAAGAGGAGGAATAAGGGGAGGAATAAGGAGCAGCATAGCAGTTCCTCAGCCCAGCTTTGGCAGGGCTTCATGTGTATGTGCTGCGTGGCTGTGGCTGCGGCTGCGTGTGCCTGCAAGGATTCACTATTTGGCAGGCATGATTTAGCTCCCTTCTGAAAATCTGACTCTAATTTTCGAGCAAAAAATAGACAATTTTTTTTTTTCCTTTGGGTGTTGCATTTTGTACGATGTTGCTACCAAGGCCAGATGACAACATTCCCCCCTGCCACTGTGCAGCGAAATGAAGCGTAAAATGTGGAGACAAAAGGAAAAATTGGTTTGATCTGGAAGCATTTGCTAATGATTCCTCTTTGGTTCCAGGCTGGGCTGGTTTTATTCCTTCACTGCTTTGCATGTATCTATGTTTGGAGAGGCTGTATCAGGCAGCCTGAGTGCCTGGGCTGCTGTAATTTCACAAGCCAACGTTGCAGAGATACCATTAGCATTCGTGATTATCAAAGGTGGAAAAGAAATTACCTTACTCTTGTTATATGAATAGATCTATTTCCCAAATCTTTTGAAGGCATATACGAGGCAATCACTTGTAAGGCTGGAATTTTAATCTTTGCTACCACTCTGCCCTATTTTTATCTGTCGCTGGAGACATCCTGTCCCCAAGAAAATCAAGAGTTGTAAGATGAAACACAAACTCTCCAATGCTGATGAAATGGCCTCATATCTAAGTGTCAATGGGGATGTTGCATCACTGATAAATTCAGGATTTAACATATTCAGGGTCGCTTGCCCTGGGGAGATGGGGGGTGATAACAGGTTATTTCACCTGATGCCATCAAGTGATGATTTATGGCCTACTATCTTTTCTCTGACATTTATGTAGAGTTTTAATTCTTCATAACCTTACAAAATGCTTATCAGGTTTCTCTTGCTCTTATTTGGGTGCTCTAGAATTTTAAATAAGTAATTAAGCACAATTATATGGAAAGCAGATTTGAAGCCAGCAGGATGTTCCCAATAATCCAGTACACTGGGGCGCTGTGCAGTATTGGTCTTCAGATGTTTCAGTGGGAGATGACTTAAAGCCAAGCTTCTTTATAAAGGTGCAGGTTTTTCATTGAAGCCTCCCTTCGATTATAAGGGTGAGTTTGTGTCAGGCTTTAAGTTGAAATAATTAGTTCTGATGCAAAACAGAAGTTTAAGATTGAAAAAAGTATCTGCCTTGATTGTTACTTAACTTTGTTAATGACTGAGCTGGGTTGGGTGTGACAATTTCCACTTGTTCATTACCGTTAAAAAACATCAAGGAAAGTAAACTAAGACCACAGCCCTCTTCAATTTAAAAACAATTCCAGGCTACAGACAGAAAAGGAATGAGGAATTAATCCATGCTAAGATGTAGATGGTTTCACAAGTAACGTACTTTCTACTTCAAAACTGAGAAACTGCCAAGAAATAAATTGGCTGATGCAAACTGAGTTAACTCGTCTATATAAAGGCACTAAACTCACATGCACAGATATTAGAATTCACACATTTTCTAGATTTATTCCTAAAATGTTGGCACAGCCAATAAAGGAAGGAAAATACTGCACATCATTCAGTGTAAATCACACCTAGGGCAAAAACTGCTGGGATTTTCATTATAATAAACCAAACAAAAGGTAGGGCATCATCTTTTATTTTTCAGCCTTTGAGGTGCAGGTCAGGAGATTAGTGTGCATGAAAAGAGAGCTTCTTGTCTTTACAGAGATGCAGCATATAAATTGTGTTGTACCATATATTTGTATAAGAGGGAAAGTAAGGTGGGGAAAAAATCCTCTGTCTGGGATATTGACCTTTCCAGTAGGGATGCCTGGGTGGAGAAACAGTCAGTCTGGAATCCCTGCCTAATACAAGGAGATGAACAGGAACCCCCCGGGTGTGATTCATCTCTTTCTCAGGTGGATGTCTAAAATAGATGAGATGAAGCATACCTTGGCAGGGGTAATTTCTCTCCTATTTCCATAGGACTCTTAATGTGTGATCACAGGGTCATTCATCCATCCACCCAGTGCATCCTTCACCTACAGCACAGGGTTATGATCTGTTAAGTCAGATGTCAGAAGTATTCATGAATTGAATCATGAGACCCATTGCTACAGCATGGACCTACAAGGACTAGCTCAGCTGTGGAAGTCTGAACAGCAGAGGACTAGGAGGGAGATAAATTGCATCTGTGTGCTTGCGGACAAAAGGCTTGGTTTGAAATGAAGCAGCAATCTTCAATTGCATTTCTGGTAGGTGAAGATCCAGTGAATCATGATGGCGACAGGGGAATTCGGCTTCCTTTTTGAAAAGTATTTATGAGTTTTCCCTGGATTAGTTAAAAAAAATGAAAAAAGAAAAAAGAACTGATGACTGTACCTGACCTTGTTCTGTTCCCTAGTGCTGTTGGAATAGAAAAGCACTTATGTTCTTTCCATGCCGAGAGCACATTCAAGACTTTCAATTGCCAGTGTCCCCTAGGATTTAGGAATTAGGAGAATATCCATCTAAAGACGCCAAAAAAAGTGTGGTGGGGAGAGAATCTTAAATCTTTTTCTTTCAAGTGGAACTAAAGAATTAAAAAGAGAGTGAGTTAAAAAATGGACCATAGACATTTCATGGAGTCCCTCATGATTTCAACTGAGTTGAAAAACACTGACTAAATTGCTTGCAATGATGAGATCAGAAACAGGGTCAGGGCATTGTATTGCATGGAAGCTATTCAGTCAAATGGCCAAATTTACAGTACTTTGATTAATCACCTCATTGCTGGGTACTTCTTCCTCTGCCTAATAAAAATGCAGATCAACAGCCCTTGATGCCCAACTGCAGCTCCCGAGGTTCCCCTGGGGTCCTCAAACATCCAGGTATTTTGACCAAGAAAAGCAGCATGAATGTCTGCTGGATTTCATTCAAGAAAAAAGTCATTGGCCTGTAAACTTGGATGGATGTTGGCACTGGGAATCCACAGGTTAGGGATCTCTTTCTTGATTTCCAGGCCTTTTGTAGACATCAAACCTGTCTCTGTACACCTCTGGCAACCTCTATTTCTCTGAACCATGTTTGTGAATGATCTTGTCTGTCAGTGTCCTCTACAAGATAAAATTTCCTTGACCTTGTGGCACTAAATGCTCTGGCAGAAGGATGCCATATGTAAACCCCATTAACACCTCTTCATGATGGGGCTGCTCCCACCACACGTCTGGAGCTCAAGGCAGGTGTTTCCTAACCCATGAACGCAAACATACAAAAAGATTGCATATATCAACATCAATCATCTTGAGCAAATCCTCACATATTCCATTAAGAAGTGCTGAGATGCAAGACCACCACATAACCAAAGCTCTGGCCACTTCTGACACAAGATAGGAATGAGCTAGGCCCTGTGACAGTACATGTGGGCAGTCTTTGTTCACCTGGCCCAATGTCCACAAGCACTTCTGTGTGCCTGGATGGATGTACACTCACCATATGTTGAGCTTTTAACAACATATGCTAGCAGATACTTTGGAGGAATGGATGAATCTACAGTCACACAGCTGAAGAGGCTTGAAAGAGCCCTCAGGAAACAAGATGATGAAGTTCAAGCTGGAGGCTGTCTATGTAATTACCCTGGCTTGCAGCTCAATCCTGCTATATATGAAAGCTGTTTAGAAAGGTGGCAGCTGGTTTGGGCTCTGGGCAGATGGTTTGGCCCTCTGACAGCTTTGTGGTGGTATTACTGGAGGCTTCAATGCTTCTTGAGTGAAAACTCAAAAGGCTGAAGTCTTGGAATGAAGTAAGGAGGTATTTTGGAAATTACCTTGGTGACAGAGTCAGATATTGATTGCTACTTCATATACTATGGGAAAGATCTGCATCAGTAGTTGGGGTCAAGACATAAATCCAAGAAATAGCTACCCTGCAGACCTGCAAATATGTCTTGTGTCTTCTTTCCTTTCTTTTCTGTACTTAAACCTAGAACAATGTATGATCGTGTTAGAGGTTTGGCTTTACTCGTTTTTCCGAGACTTGACAAATTGCTTTACACAGGCTATGGAAACTGCAATACCTCACTCCTGAAACAGGCTGCAAAATTTCCTGGAATAAAAGCCAGCACCAGCCAGTTCATCATCTAACCTGACCTTTGCTGTATCCATCCGAAGCTAATGCACTTCATCCAGTTTCCATTCCACAGTCCCAGTGTCTTGGCTTAGAGTTATAAGCAGTTATTTCTGGTCTGGAGGTGAATGACTGCTGAGTGAAGCTGCGTATGGTCAAGATTTTCTGTTTTCCGAGTAACTATGTGATCCTGATGTATTTTGCTCCATTCCAAAATGGAATGAAAGCAATGTGCTTGTTAAAATAATATATGTGAAACTCTTTTAAAAAACCCCCATGCTTCAAGCAAAGCATTTAATACAAAGAAAACTGAAAGGATTTGTTTTGATAACAAAATGTAAAGCATTCAATTATTTTAAACATTTTTCACTTGCTTAATGTATAATACAAAATTTAAATATGGAAACAAAATGTCATTGGAGGTCAAAATGTTCTGGTTTTGAAGTGAAGTCTAACTGAAATCAAGATGAAACATTTTCTATGTAGCAGAGAACACAGAAATCTTTCAAGTCTAGGTGCGCAATATAATTAGCTGGCCTCCTCCTGAACTTTTTTTAGTTCTTGGAATAGAGATGAGTCAGAGACAGAATAACCTGCTTTTCTATGCAATATAGGCAAAGCTGCGGTAGAAATTATATAGATAAGTTGGCCCAAACTTAGGTGCTGTGATTACTCCCCTTAATGGTATTTTTGGATAGTAACACAATCACTAGAAAATTCCTCATCAGTCCATCTGCTGAGTTCTCACATGAGTAGTTCTCTAAAGTGCAGGAGCCTGTGGACATTTGGCATAAAAATTATGTAGGTGGCAAATCTCCACAAGGTTTTATTGTGTAATGTCTTCTCTTTCCTAGTTGATGAGATTTTCTCATAGGTCAAAAGGAAGGATCACTTAGTGGTTAATAAGGGTGGTGATCCAAGTACACCCAACATATGGTCTGTGACTTAGTCCCCATTCCCTTCCCAGCCCATTGACTCAGCCAAAATGGTGAGAGAGTGCCTCTGGCAGAGGATCATGAGAGTTAGGGTCTATGTTCAAGAGAAGTCATAGTGACAGACTCATACCTTCCTTGATAAACTGCAGATTGTTAACGAGAAGTGTAATATGATGAGACTGCATTATTCAAATTGCATTAATGAAAATACAGTATGTTAGGTGACATTACAGGACTGCAAATGCTTCCAAGGAAGGAAGGGCCTTTGAAGAGTTTACATGTGCCTAGAAATGGGGCTATATAAGGTAAATCACAACAATACTAGTAGCCAGCCTAGAAAAGCCATCATAAGTCAAGTTCTTTTTCTGCAGATCATCATCCTGAGGTTGTTTTAAGTTATCCTTTAGAGGGGTGCATCTCACACCAGGAAATCACTCTGAAAGGGCACCTAGGAAGTGTTCTGCTGCTTTTTCTTGTTGGAATATTGACATTTATGCAAATCAGACACTTTATTTCCTACAAATTTGCATTTAATATTCCAGCTGCCTCTTAAATGCAAAGGAAGTCAGTTCTGAATAGTATCTGAAGACGCCCGGTGTAGACCATGTGTCATATGACATTGCAAACAATTGCAAGCACTTTAATGGTTTTCAAAGAACCAAATGTAGTAATCTGTCTGGCTACCAGTGTTGGTCATTCCATAAAGTCAGTATTTTGCTGAGAGACACCAGAAATGAGCAGCAAAGGGACACTTTCATTAAATGGGTCTGTGTTCCAGAGAACATCTGTGACTATGTTTAAGTTGAAATATTTTATTTTCAATCTATGAACAAAACCAACAAATGCTCTTCGAGAATTCTCCTTTCACACAGCTGTCTGTCTCTGGTGCTGCTTCTGCTGCTGTTTGATTTGGAGTCTTATCCAGAGCTCAGCTGTAGATTGCAAATCAGAAGCAAAGCACCATCAGCACTTATCCAGGCAAATTTGGGTGAAGGAGTCGTGACCTACTCCCTGGTGTTGTGTGTGAGGTTTTGATCAGTTATTAGCTGGGCAGTGTTTCCCCCTGTGTAGTAATGCACCCCTGTGGCCAGGGTAATGATGAGTGAGATTAGACCTGCTGTCCTGCCAGCCCCAGCTGTTCTCCTTGCCACAGGGAAACCCAGGCATAAAGTGGCATTTTGAGGTCGATGTTCAAGGGGAGGAGGGTGAGCCATCATTAAAGAGATGTCTGCCTCTGCAGGAGCTATATGAGAGCATAGGCTATGTGGCTGAAGGTCTGTCTGCAGGAGCTGTATGAGAGTATAGGCTATGCGTTTGAAGGTTACATTTGTAAATGGGTGGTTAGAAGGGGGCCTTGAATTCTGAGTACATGCCTGACAACAGTATTCTTTGAGGTTTTTAGCACAGTCCTCTAAATATCTTGGTCCAGACCACCAAAGGAAGAGCAGGATGAACAGCACTGTGCAATTTGTTGGTGCAGTTTGCTTTTTTAGTTGAATTCCTTCCAACAAAACCTAATTCTCTTTGTTGTAATATAGTGTCATTTTGCAGGACATACCCATACAGACAGTTTTCAGCTTGCTAATATGAGACGAGGAATTGCTGGCTGAAGTAAGTGTAAATTAAATTGTTCTAAGTGAAAGAAACCCATCCTTCAGCAGAAGTTCAACATAGGACCTATTCACCTCTTTCTATTTATGATAGCTGCTGGGGTTTTATAAAGCTTGTCATATATAGGTCAAAGAATAATTTATGAGAATAAGAATGTAATTTTCCCATGTAGAAATGTAAAGAAGTAGTGCAGAGTTTTAACATCTTAGAAATACTGATTCAAAAGCTCACATTTCTGAATTTTAATATGAGGACCTTGCCCACTGTGTGAAGCAAGGCCTCAGGTGGTGCATAGTGATATATGAACCATTTATTGATCTTCTGTAACAGGATAAATTTTGTCTATCAGAATTACTGCAGAGCAGTCCAAGTTTTCACTCAGGGTCTCATCTGTTCACCTAATTTTAATTTCATTATTACAAGCAGTTTGGAGTCTGTCTTGGTTTGGTATTAACAACAAGTATTTGTACACTAGTCTTCCTAATTAAACTGAAATGTCAACTTTATGCCTTTATGTGATTTCATTTTCTAATTTAAAGTTCTGTTCTGCAGGAAATGCTTTAATTTAAATAACTCTCTTTGGGGAAATTTATTTCTCTTGTGACTTTCAAGTAAATTATTGTGTTTGAAATACATGAGCCATGCAATAGAACTTTATTGCCTCAAATATATGAAATGGAAGTTGGAGTGTTGCAAAGGTGCAGACAAGGGATGTCTCATGGCCTAACTGAAGGGCAGCCCTCCAGATAGGCTACTGCAGACTCCATAGCTCCACTGCCTGTGAGGCTGGGGATTTTAGGACTCTCTTTGATACTGAGTCCATAGATTTCTCTTTTGCAGACAATTTTAAAATATTGGAACTTTTTTCTGGATTTGGATGGAATTTCAATTTCGCTGCATGTCCCAATGAAATACAATGACCTTTCAACACAAAGCTCTGATAAACACACACTTAACTGCTTTTCTGAATCAGGACTACACAGGGAGATGCTGAGAGAGTTGGGACTGCTCAGCATGGAGGAGAGAAGGTGGGGAGGAAATTTGTTGATGTCTATGAATATTTGATGAAGGAGATTACATGATGGAGCAGGACTTTAGTCAGTAGCTCCCACTGAGAGGACAACAGGTGATGGACATTCACTCAAATACAGAGAATTTTGTTTAAGTATGGGAAAAAAGCTTTTCCACTGTGAGGGTCGTCAAACACTGGCACAGATTGCCCAGAGAGGTTATCATCTCCACCATTTGAGATATAAAAAACCCAGCTGGACACAGCCCTGAGCAGCCTGCTTTCACTGACTCTGCTTTGAGAAAGGGAAATGGACTAGGTGATCTCCAGAAGCACCTTCCTACCTCCACCATTAAGTGATGCTGTGAAACTGGAGAAAGCTTAGTCTTCCCTCAGGCTTTCCCAGCTGGGGAGGCTGCGGGAAGGGAACTCTTGATCTGAAAGCTGATGTTCAGCCTTCATAGCCATTCCAACATGATGCTGAGGATGTGAGGCTGCTTGCTTACATGATGCTTTCGAAGTGGATCTAAAATCTAAGCATTAGATTTTTTTTTTTTATACTGGTTGATGTGCTGCAATTCCCAATGGTCCTGCATGAAAATAGAACAAATAATAGTTGAAATAGTGGCTCTGGACAGGTCAATGCCTAAATTCCCAGCAACTTTAATGGAGCCAAGCATTCACCAAAGACAAGGTATTTGTAACAGCAGTGCATTTATGTTATATCTGAAGCTTGTTTACAGCCTTCTGTAGTTCTTTGATAAACAATCTTTACAGAGCATCTGAGTGTCTGCCTTGAAGCAGAGCCATTTGCAAGTGGTTGCTGAGGACAGTATTTAAAAATAAACCAATATCATTCGCAGCGGGACTATATTTACAGTGAGAAGAAATGCACCAGACATTCCAAAAATTACAGACTTCTCCATCTTTGCATAACTGAAGCACTTACATAAGCAGCTTGGGAAATCTGAAAGACAACTCCAACATAATCCTGAGAGTTGGATGTCAATATGGCATCATAATAACAAATATATTTAAAATAATAGTAATGAAAAGTTTATTCTTTTCTCTAATTTCATAATCAACAGTATTGTGCCAAGTTCTGCACCAAGTGTTTCTGAGAAAAATGTTATAGGAAGTATTGATACATTGCCACTGGTGAGATTAGCTGCGTTTTTCAAACTGAAGACTTAGAGAGACAGGATTTGCATATATATTGTAATTTCAGGTGCAGTGATAATGCACATGTGCATTCAACACAAGAAGTTCAATGAAGTGTAAATGCTTGTCTTAATTGGAAGCATTCTTTGGATTTCAGGGTCTTCAGGTCCTAAAAGTGAGATGCTCAATGCATATTGAGAGCTCAAAATCTAATCAGATTCAAGTCCTCCTGGAAACATGCAACCTAAGCGTAAACCAAGCGTACTCTACACTGAAAATTCAGTGTCAAGACATTTACTAGGCAACGATGTAGAAAGAATTCTTATCTGAAGAGACACAAAATTTACTTTGTTTTAACTCTTTCAATTTTTTGACAGTTCATTACCAAACATTTATTGGGGAATATTTAGGAATAATAGGCTTTAGAATAAATAAATATAAAATGTAAGTATAAAACCTGCATTCCACCTTGAACTGTGTAAAAGGTGAAGCTCAGAAACAGTGGAAGTTTTGCCACAAAGTTTGTTTCTTGCTGCAACCCAAAGAATCACCTGCAGTGCTGCAGAGCATCCATGGTGTATGGTGAAATGCTGCTCTCTGTAACCCTGTCTGCCCTGACATCTGCTATAGCCAGGCAAGCCATTTCATCTCCCTCCTAGCCTTGTATGCCATTACAGGAACAGAAAGAGGCTGAATCATGAGCAAAATCAGGCCCTTTTTGTTCCACTTCCAGACGTGCAATATTTGGACAGTTTTTAATTAACTTAGTTGTTTTGAGCCATGTTCAGAGAATGAATTCTGTATTAGAAAATGTTGAGTATTTCCCTTTCAGTCTGCCACATCTCCTCGAGATGTATTCCTAACATTCCCTTTGTTGTTGGGAGTGGTGTGGAGATATAATCTGTTTGATTGATATTTTCTTGAGCAAGATATTGAACAGCCATAACAATTCTTCACAGTTATTAAATTTAGCCATTTCAAAAGAACAAAGCAGCAGATTAAGCTCCTAGTTAATTTGTCTTCTCTTTAATAGCTTCTAAGATGTTTCTTCATTCCAAGTTTAAGAAAAACCCACACAACCCGCCTGTGTTCTCTAAGTAATGTTGGTAATGTTGTTTCTTACAACGGTGACAGTGCCAGCAGTTGTTCCTTGGCTGTGTTCCCAGCAAGTATAATTTAACAGGTGAGAAATAAAGTATGTGAGTGAGATAACAGTGCGAAACTCTAAATTTAGATGATATTGAGGGCTTTTTTGTAAATTGTAATGATTCTTTCTGTTTTTCCTCAGACAGCATGGAGAGACTTAGTGTCATCTTTATTAAAATGAAGAAGGTTCTGGAATTTGACTGAAAAGAGTTCTGGCTTTTTACATGTTGTTATAAATCAAAAAACACTTTTTCTTTTTCTTTTCCCCTTTGTTTTTCCCCTTTGTTTGTTTCACAGCCTTTGTATGAAAGAGAACTGTTTTGGAGCTAGTGTTAAGAAGAGCCAGGGTGTTACTGTAAATGATGCTCTAGATTGTACTTGATTAAATTCCCATTTTTGCTGGCTGAAGTGTGTTTTATGCTCTGCAAGAAGTCTAGTGACAGACAGTGAAGCCGTTTAGCTTTCTGACTTGACTCTCGGCTTGGACACATCCAAGAACATTAAGTCTACCCAGTAAATTCTGGAAAACCTTCCTACCTAAATGCCAGGGGTTTTATTATTGTTCGGTTTTTTTTTCCTCTCTCTTTCTCTCTGTGTTTTGATGAAGTTTCTGTCTGTGTGCTTGCATTCCATGTTACCTTGATTTTCTGTAGCCCTGCTAATAGTATTTTGGAATAAAGGAACATCAGGTGGGATTTGGGCCTGTGGAAAAGCAGAGGGTCTGTCCTTGTGTTCTGATAAATGGACAGGAGATGTCTGCCTGGTGGGTTTCTACAAAGGAACACGCTGAGGTTATGGTAACAGTAGGAAAGCTTGTTTGGATGGCTCCTACATGAAGTGACCCTGGAAGTTCAGATCATGTTCCATGAAGATGAGAAGTCCTTTCTGCTTGAAAAGGCACATTTTGAGGCACAGCAGAAGGCTCTGTTGTATCTAACAGATATGGCTAAAGGTAGATGTAGACTTGCTGAATTTAAAATTCTGATCCTACATTCCTAAAAATGCAACAAGAATACTCATAATCAGGGCAAAACTTGATGTTAAGCCACAAGGATTTACAGTCCTACACCCTGTAGATACTTTTGGAAGTCTTACAAATTTTATCTATGACCAAGAGTAATTATGTAGCAACTGTGATTATCAGATTTTTCCATAATATTAATACAGTCTATTCCTAAAAAGATAATGATCACTGTTTTCCAAGACTGCAAGAATCAGTTTAATCTTACATATAAAATGCTAATTGTCATTGCTTTACAGATGAAGTAAAATCTCCAATATTTTGCATCACTGTTCCAATTTTGCTACAGTGAAAGATAAGATGCAGCTCCGTGTGAAGTGTGTCTGTTCATTTCCAAAGGCCTTTGGTTGCATAACTAAGAAATAAAAAGAGTCTCTAAAGGATGTCTCCCTAAACTTCTTTTAATGTTTCTGCATTTTGCTAATTTATTTGGAAGTGAGTTTTTAAAGCCAAAAGTTATTACACTATAATGTGCTATATTGAACTTCTTTGATTAAAGATATATTATTGCTTTGGGCCTTCAAAAAAAAATTAATCATCTCAGCCTTGGAATTTGAATTGAAATATGTAATGATCCATGTATTCTCTGCTCTGAGTAGCCTGTCAATAGATATGGGTTTCAATATTATATTTTAATAACTCCCTTTCTTACCTTTTGTTAGTGTTTGTCATTTTGATGGTCTCCACAGATATCCTAAAACCTAAGCACATTCTGCAAATGTTATATTATGAGTATAATAATAAAACTCAAGCAACAGGAAAGTATAAAAATAATATTCATGTTTTCTTTCCATTTTAATGAGCTAAAGTTTCATATTCTTTCACCACTATCTCTTTACTTCAGGAGTGATCCCACTGGTTTCAGTAAGAATGCTTGGAGAACAGAATACTATTCGGTGTCAATAAAATGAGAGAATATAGCCTCAGAATGCAGTTATTTTCTAGTAATAAGTATTCCCATTGTAAGTCTCTTTAAAAACAGGGAGACAGAAAAAGGTATAGGTAAATAAACTCCCATTCATATTCATGGAGAAGCTAATGGTAGCAGAGAAGTTGATCACCAGACGATGTTTTCAGAACTAGCTGTCTTTTACATTAAAAAGGAAGAAACATCTGTTGCACTTGCACCTTCTGAACTATTATTTTGATGACTCCTGCCCATTCAATTTAGAATACAATTACTACATATTATCCATATATAATATATGCGTATCATAGTATTTAGTTGATACCCTGGAGGGAAGGAATGCCATCCAGAGGAATCCTGACATGATTGTGAGGTGGGCTGATGCCAACCTGATGAAGTTTAACCATGCCAAGTGCATGGTCTTACACCTGCATCAGAGCAATCCCAGGCACAGCTCCAGGTTGGGCAGAGAAGAGATTCAGAACAGCCCTGAGCAGAAGGACTTGGGGGTGTTGGTCAATGAGAAAATGACCATGAGTCTACAGTGTGTGCTCGCAGCCGAGAAAACCAACCATATCCTGGACTGCATCAAAAAGAGTGTGACCAGCAGGTCGAGGGAGGTGATCCTGCCCCTCTACTCTGCTCTCCTGAGACCTCACTTGGAGTACTGTG
>JAOEHX010057704.1:0-14428 GCA_025448015.1 Bolborhynchus lineola
CTGTGGGAGTTGCATTCTTTTGATTCTCCATGTAGCAAACTGCGTGGCTGATTTACGGCCTAAACCACGACATAGGGTTGTTCTAGTGCTGTGAGGGAACCACCTTCTTGGAGTGATTTCTAGTGACTTTTACTGGGGTGGTGGACCATTAAAAAAAAGTAAAGCCACCATGCTGCCCAAGGAGTAAGCTGGAACTACCAATTGTGGCAAAAAATTCTGGTGGGGTAGTAGTGGGTCTGCCTTGTATTTCTATTTTTATATATTTCAATGTGGTAAAGTGTCCTCCAACTCAGCAGATTGAGGAGCTCAGCATTAAATTTCCCTGTTGCTGTTACTTTGAAATTTATCAACTTCTGTGTTGCCTCATCCTTAATGGTTTAAAATATAGCATTAATCCTTCTTTCCCAGATGCAAAATATCATCCTCTCTTTGAATTCCAGCAAGCGCATGTGCAGAGTAGAATACTGAACATTCCTTACCCTCCCATCTGCAGATTGCTCCCCATATGTTACATTTTAAGGCATAATTTAATAATTAAAGGGAATTAATATATTAAGAAATTGGACATAAATTTTTAGTGCTCCTAGAAGGTGCCAGATGGACAAGTGGTGGAGAGGGAAGACTCTTCTTTGTCACCTGAGCCCTAAAACAGGAGTAGTAGCAGCACAATGCTCCTCACATAGCCTGTTAACGTGCCCTAACTCTCTTCAGAACTGATTGCTAATTTTTTTTTCTTGGGATTTGTTTCAGATTCAAGTCAGACTGAATTTTTTGGCTGTTTTGTTCTCAGTCTGTCCATTGTCATGCCCCAAACAGGGGTTCAGTTTAACACTGGGAGGAGAGGATAGCAATGTGTTTGGGCAGGAGGGTGAAGTGTGTATTACTCTTGGGCAGGGAAATGGTTTATGGACTTGCGGGAAAGTGCAAAGGCAGAAGGTAGCAATTATCAAAACCCTTCTTGAGTGGCTGATGCTTTTCTAAAGGATGTAAAGGCAGCTGCAGGTAAACCAAGCTATCACTTTAAGCACATCTAGTTTGCATTGATACGGTCTGTGGTTTGCTGAGATTTCCAGAGTATTATACAGCAGAAGTCTGTTTGAAACCTGGATTTATGTAGCTAATCCGCTAAAACACTATAATGAATAGTGCATTGAGCTTCTAATCAAGAAGTGGTCTTCATAGCTACAAAATCATTGCACAATAGTATTATGTAATACAATTGCACATTAAAAAAAAAAAAACACAACAGTGGTTCTGTACTGATTGCTTTTGCTATCTTATTATTCTCCTTTAAATCTGCTATTCACCAGGTTGCTTGTTTCTCAGAGCATGCTTTTAGGTAACCTCACGTGTAAGTCTGCCATGTTTATTTAAAAATAGGTCACCAACAGTACACAGTCTTATTGAAAAGTATCTGCATTTGCTTACTGAATATTGGGTGCTGGCACTGGTTTTGTACCCACAATAAAGTGAAGTAGGACTCCAGTGAGTTTTGGTCAGCTGTAGAACTGCCTTGTAATCATTGTCAATTTTCGTGTATTTTTGATAAAGTCAACCACTGAACTTAGAAAACCTGAAGTTTTACAAGAGATTTAGCTAGTCCAGCTGTTAAAATAATGAAGACACAAATGAACAACATACAATACATAAAAACATGGCCTGAGGGCATGCTAGAAGTGCCAGCCGCTTTTATCGCCCCAGTGCCACTGCAGCTCATTCTGAGTCGCAGAACACGGCCAGCCAGAAGCTGTGACCGCAAGCATTTGTGCTTCATGTACAGAGTAAGATTTGGAGCTGGTAGGCTATAGATAAAGTCATTATGTCAGTGGCACACCCCAGGTTATGGTTTTTAAATCTTCTTTGAGGGAGCTTTTTATGCCTACATGACGTGGCGAGAATTTTTGTAGCTTTCTCACCAAGCTGTGGAAAAAGAGGCAGTACAAGTGTAGGTATGCAATTGGAGTGGGACTTACAAAGATTTAATTTGTTGTGGTTAAAAATAATCAAAATTCAAGTTGGTAGCAAAGAACTTACTTAGAGCAGTATTTTGTGTAAATATAGAAAGCTGATAAATTAACTGAACAGTTAATAGAAGTTAATGGAATAATTTTAAATTGATGTGATAAAAATAGGATCACAGACTGGTTTTGGTTGGAAAGCTCTTTAAGACCATCTAATTCCAACCTCCCTGCCATGGATAGGGATGACTCTCACTAGACCATATCACCCAAGGCTCTGTCCAACCTGGTCTTGAGCACTGCCAGGGGTGGAGCAATCACCAGTTCTTTGGGCAACCGGTTCAGTGCCTCACCACCCTTACAGTAAAGAACTTCTTCCTTACATGTAACCTGAACTTCCCTGCTTAACTTTGAACCCATAACCCCTTGTCCTATCGCTGCAGTCCTTAATGAAGAGTCCCTCTCCAGCACCCTCATAGGCCCCTTTCAGATATTGACTATATAGATAAAAAATTTTCACAATTTTTATGCATAAGAAGATCTAACTTTTCCCTTCAGTTACTGCCTGATGAGGGCTACCAAGTATTCTTGCTGTGGTGCCCAGGTATCTGCCTTGGGTGGCCACAGTAAAATGTCGTCATCTGTCAAGGAGCACATAGAGGCATGTCAGCTTGAGGTAGTCACCCTAAATAAAAAGAAAAGGGAAGTAAATGTCAGGTGGGTAGTGAGTATGTTTGCCTGCTTTGCTGTACATGAGGTGTAAAGAATGGAGGTGCTTTGGGCACAGTTAAGTGCAGAACCATGTAAGAGGTGTCAGGCTCCTCTGTACGTACCCTGGAGATGGATAAGCTGTTTGAGAGTGGGGTTGCCTACCACCATCTGTGGGATGAATCCTTGGCCAAAGCCAGGCACTCCTGAAAGTCCAGCTTTAGAATGATTTACCTGGATTAACAGGGTATGGGACAGTCCCACAGACTGGTATAGGGTTATTATATGGGGTTATAGGTGCCAGAGGCACCGAGTTTCCCTGAAGCCTGTCCTGTTTCTGGTTGCCTGGCCTACCAGCCAGGACATGTGGGGCCCTTATTGCCCAGTATGGCGTCTGCCAGCTTGGAAAGTGGGGCAGCCTCTTTAACCTCTGAATATTGCCTGTTGGCTCCAAGGGTGCCTCAAGCAGGTCTCTGAATGCCAGCCAAGAGTGCAGCTAGCAGCTGATAAGCTCATCCGTTCTATAATGCCCCTAGACATTATAGAGGGGGTCTGTAACCTGAGGTCCAGTGTATGGTCTTGGCCAGTCTATACTTTGCTTTGGTTGCTGCCTGTAATAAATACATTTAGCAAGTGAAATGTGCTTCTTCTCTAAGTAAGCACACTTTTCTTTTTCTAAGTAATGGCTTTGCATCTGCACCCTTTCAAAAGAAAACACCAGGAAGGTTTATAAGTTTCTTTTTATTGCCTAATTGTCAAACTACTTGCACCCCAGCTTTGATACTACGCTGTGTTGTAGAGTGATTCTTTTGTATGTGCTACACTCAGTGTTTATATCACATTATCATACCATGCTGACAAGATAGTGAATAGAAAATGTAGCAAATATGTGACAGGCAATTCAAGCAAGTGTTTGGATGCCCCTAGTAAGTTAATCAGCTTCTGATACCTGCAAACTAACTGTACTAGTGGCTGGAAGAGTGATGGCACAACACCTCTGTAAATTGTTTCTTCCTTGTGGGAAGTGTGGGCAGCAGCATAATTTGGATGACAGACCGTTTGACAGTGAACCCATCATGCATGGCACACCCCGTGGGAGCTGCTCACCCTTGGGTTTGTATCCAGCCGAGTGCTGATGAAGCAGGGGCTAAATAGGAGAAGCGTTTTCTGATCAAACAGCAGCATGGCTATTTATCCCGTTGCCAAAAGGGTCTCTTGTCAAACCCCACTGCCTGGAGGACATTTGTTTGGCATGTTTATTCAAGTATGCCCTGTGCTTGGCTGGTTATTCTTTACACATCAGGTGCTGTTAGGCTTTTCCTTTTCTCTTTTTTTCTGTTTAAATAAATGGCCTAGGAGATAGGGAAAATGGTAAAAGTCTTTGCTGATGTATGGTCTCATTGGAGTCATTAATGCAAGGGCGCAGCATGACAGATACTGGGAAAGCTATGCAGGCTCTGTGCAGCCATGCAAAGGGGATCTTGGCAATATTTAATAAAAGAAAGTGATGAGACAAAGAATGTATGTGTATGGGCTGACCTGGTTAATCAGTGCTTGGCTTGTCCAGATGTTGGAGGATTCGAGTAGCTTAAAGAGTGACCTGTAAGCAGAGTAAACACTGTTTTATGCATGTGCTGTGGAGGCATTAATCTAAACTTCCTGAGGGATTTAAAATCCAAAGTAGAACTATGATTTTACAAAGGATGGCTATTGGGATTATCCAGGTCTTAATATAGCTATTTGTTTTACATAAAGCTCATGGTGTCTACTTGGTACAGAAATATTTGTCTTCTAAAACTAGCAGGAAAACCCTATAAGCAAATATGAACTCAAACAGTGTTATGTGGAAGGGGATCAAGGGAAATGCAGTTTTTATATAATAAGTATTTTTCAAATATTTCTTCAAAAATAAAGATAATACATAGTTTGAGAAGTGGTAGGTTCGGAGCTTACAGCGGTCAGAGACCAGTTCATCTTCCTCCAGTGTTCATTGGCAACTTTTCACAGACACTTGCAATTTTCTTTTAGTCCTGAAGTTCTGCAGACAGCCACTTACTTTCATGCCTAATCCTGTGTTTTCTTCACTAAGCACAAAGCTTTGGGGTAAATTGTGTTAACAAACCCTTTAATTTGCAGTGATACGGATTCACTGCATTTCTACTGAAATTGATAGATCTGTTTCAGATTTATACCCAGGCACATTGAAAGCAGAATTTGGCTCATTATGCTTGTACATGTGCACACAATTATTTTTAAAATCTTTAATTATGAAATTGTGTATTAACATTTCTGAGACCAGATCCCCTGATCACTCAAATTTGCTGATCCAAGAACTTTTAGGGATTCTGTACCTCTGTTGCTCCTCTAGCTTTTTTCCAGGATGTTGTCTCCCTATGCTTTAATGCATCTCTTGTTCAATTGTGTCTCTCTTGGATCACTGCAGCCAGACCTGTAACGTAAAGGCGGTCAGGTTCAAGTATGCAATTGGTTCTACTTTAGTTCTTAACCCAAGTGTGGGTCGTTGCCTGTGTTCAGAATTGGTGTTTGTCTTAAAATTCCATCTTAATTTCTGCCCATTCCCAGTTGAGGCATATCTCAGAATATCAGAAATTCAGTAGAAATTATGAGGGGTCTTTCTAAGTAAAATTTGGAATTCTATGACATTTTCACTGAGTTATTTCTTGAATCAAATTGTGCATCTCAGAGTTTGGATACTTCAGCATCATAATGCTTTGTCTGATACTACTCAGAGCTCATGTTTTACTGTAATGACTGGGGGTTACCAAAAATCATGTGTCCATCAGATGTCATGGGGCTCTTCAGGATCATTGATTTCGGTGCTTAAAATTTAAGTTCAGAGTATATAAAGATACTGGAAATAATCCTCCCTCTAAATCCTTCCCTTTAATTTTTCATTTTACATTGAAAAATGAAAACTCTAAAACCTGTCCTGCTTCCTGTCTTCCTCCACACTCCCTAAAATATGCTTGCATGTTAACACAGGCACCTGCTTCCTTTGCTGAGATGACCCATTTTTGAAGTTATAACTAGTGTATTTTTCACTAGTTTTGGGTCTGTTTTTTATAAGAAAGACCTAAATAATATATTTGGGTTATGCTACAGATCTAAGATCACAGATCAGCTGTGGACTCTAGTGGGCTGAATAAAACTGTATTGTTGCCTATCCCAGTGCTGGGGAAGGAAGACATAGATTTGGTCTTGGATGCCCACTCGTAAGTTAGTAAATTTGAACAGTGAATGGCTCATAGCATCAGGATGTGGAGGTTGCTGCTTTGCACTGGTAGCATCTGTCCCATCAATATCACATTGTTCAAGGTCAGAAGTCAAGAAACATGCAGGTGGGACAGGAGTAGGGAGCCAGAAGAGACAGACCTCCAGGTCCAAACCTATCTGGGTGGAAGAGGGAGAAAGGATCAGTGGAAACAACCACAACAGCATTGTGCTTACTGGTTGTGATTTTCGCAGAGGTCTGCCTGGAAAAGACCAAACCATGTTCTGCCTGCTGTTGAATTGTCCCCACACTTAGTAATCCTCACTGCAGATGACACAAAGTACATATGTGAGAGACTTGCAACAACATTTGGTCCCAAGGGGTTTCTAATACATCCCAATATTTTCTATAGGTAGTTTGTTCTCTTAAATTTGCTTTGTACCAGAAGATAGAAAATTAAGTTTAGTGGTTAAGTAACATCAACCTTTTTACAGGACTGGCTAAACCATAGTATTACGTAGTTGTGTAACATAGCAGATGCTCATACTACACTGTACACTGTAGGTTCTGCTTGTATTAATGACGTGTACTTAACCAGATCTAAATAAAAGGTGCCAGTGAAAATTCTCTTCCAGTAACACATTTCCTATGAAGACAGGCTGAGAGAGTTGCTCTATAGAAGAGAAAGCTCCTGGGAGACCTTATAGCATCCTTCCAGTACCTGAACGGGGCCTACAAGAAACGTGGAGAAGGGCTTTAAAAAGCCTTTTAAAAGGGCATGTAGTGATAGGACAGAGTGGAGTGGTGTTAAATTGGAAAGGGGTAGATTTAAAATAGATAAAAGGAAAAAGTTATTTAGTGTGAGTGGTGGGGCACTGGAGCATTGTCCAGAGAAGCTGTGGCTGCCACATCCCTGGAAGTGTTAAAGGCCAGGTTGGATGGGGCTTTGAGCAACCTGCTCTAGTGGAAGGTGTCCCTACCCATGGCAGGGTGATTGGAAATAGATGATTTTAAGCTCCCCTCCAACACAAACTGTTCTATGATTCTCTGTTAGGGTGATGTTACATAGCATAATGCAATGTTAGGATATAGCATATAGGTCTCCTTTAGGAATGAAAAAAAAAAAAAACAAACCAACCCCAACTAAAAAAGGAAAAGGTGAGCTGCATTAAAATACTGAGTTGTGCACCATTCTAGTACAGTTAAAGGACAGCAGTTTGAAGACCAGCAGTTGCAAATGGATGCTGCAGGAGTAATGTGTTACTGCCTTTGACTTTGTAGCTCAAATAAAACAGTGCTTGTTTAAATTAGAGTCAGCTGGCAGCCACCTTTGGAGTGCTTTGGAGGTTTTCAGAATGAGATCCAAATTTTCAGCCCTAAATCTGTATGAAAGGGTCTTCCCTGCTTTACTCCTTCAACTACATAGCCTATGTCAATACTTGGTTATGCTGAAGAAGCCTCTGATGAAGACCTGAAGGAAGAAAGTTAAATGGGAGTGATGAAACATTGTCTGTTTCCCATCTTTGCCACTCTAACTCAAGGGCTCTTGAAGATTTCTTATTCGGGGGTAAGTATGGAAGAAGAAATTGAGTTACAATATGTCTTGAGCTGCTTTGTGAATTCATATATCCATCACTTAAGAAACTTGAGAGTGGTTTCCATGGAAGCCAAGAATCTCAGGAATATAAACTTACTGCTTTAAAACTAATGGTGCACTGGTGACTGATAGGCTTGTTTGAACTGGGAGCATAGCAAGACTGTCTTGAGATACATGTGCATATTGTACAAAACAATATGGTGATTTTAACATGTAGAGGTGCATGGTGATTTTTAGGAAATAGTCAATTAAGCACATTTTCTGGCAACAGTGATTCACACAGGTTCTGTAGTAATCTCTAAAAGAAATCCCAACACTGGGAAAAGTCTACGCATGCTTCTAGAAGCATTTCTATTTTTCAGACAATGTACTCTTGCGGTGGTTTTTTTTTTTAAGACACAGGTTTACTTAAGCCATGGCTGCATGCTATTTGCCATGTGTCATAACCTTATCTTCTTAGCAGATTTTCCAATACTGCACAGTGTGCATCTGTGACTGAGACAAAATCAATGCTTATAGATTTAACCATGTAATCCTATCGCTTGTCCTCCTAGATATGATTTGAAATGTAAAGTTTGTTAATGTTTAAATGAACTTGAAGGCCTGGGGTCTCTAGAGGAGTTTTCAGTTTCTGAGAGAGTAATCCATTTCTTATCTGATTTTTTCCTTGCTTGTCACTCTCTGTCTTTTTGTCTCCTTAATCATTTAAAACTCTGGAACACTCAATCATGACAAAAGTATATATTGAAAGAAACGAGCGGGAACATTGCTAATCATGTTACCAACAGCTGCTTAGGCATAGGAAATGCTTGAATTCCTCTGTACGTGTCAGGGTTAGGAAAAGTGAAATAGAAAGATGCAGGAAAAAATTGGTTTCTTTTTCTCATTATTAGTTTAATTGTAGTGTATATTCCAGTGGCGAGGGGAAATTAGGGAGAGGGCCTATTTTGAGGCAGAAACTCCTGTATGAATTTGTAGAAAAGGAAGTGAAAATAATTTTGGGAGTTGTTGCAAATTTTGCTAATCCTGCATTAATAACCATCTGTTACTCATTTGGATTGCTCTGATGAGAAACCAGGCCTGTTCACCTGAGTAAGGAAATAGACTTATTGTGGGGCGGCATTTGAGTATTTCCAGAGCTCATCTGGTGTGAGTGTGTGGATGTTCAGAGCAGTGATAACTGCTCTCAATCCCTTAAAGCCCAGCCTTACTTTGAGACAAAAAGCTGTGTCATTGGGCTGTTGTTCTGCACATAAATGAATTGAGTTGCTGGATGGAGCCCTTGATTCTTGATGGTTTTCCTGCATATTCAGTGTCTTCCTGTGCTTTGTCTTGTGCTTGCCTCCAGGCTGGGCATTATTTTTGAAGGAGAGTTGCTCTGAAATTTGGAAATGGGGTTCATATAGCAGAGCTGCATTCACCAGCATCAGTGTAGACTGCTAGGTCAAGCTGCTTCAAACACATCAAACTCAGCCTAGTGTCAGTGTTCTTCATGTTTATGGCCTTCAGCAATTCTGAGGGAAAAACTTGGCTCTGGATTCAGTTTATTACCATCCTGGCTTCCCTTTCTTCATTTGCTACCAAGTGCAACTCCCTCTGTGGAGCCACCTCTGAAGGTGCCTGTGGTGTGTTGCAAGGGATGTCTGCATGCCTGCCTGCTTGCAGTTAGGGGAGAGCAGCCTACGTGTGGATGAAATTATGGTTTCTGCAGCTTGAATTCTCAACCAAACCAGCAAAGAATCAATATTTCTTTTTTTTGCCCCCCCCCCTTTTTTTTTTCATTAATCCATACTCAGGATTAATTTTCTAAAACTTTTATGAAGTGACTTCTCAAAAGTGTGTTTGTGTGTGTGCATGCACAGGCAAGAGAAACAGGCAAACCATGGTTTTCCTACAAACCTCAGTATGAGTGGGGCATTTCAAGGGCTCTCAGGCCAAATGCAAAGGAGGAATCTAAGAATAATTTTTAAAATGCCATTGTAAGTTGGGGAAAAATGGGAGACCATCAAAGTTTTGTGCCTTAACTTAAGCCTAATGGCCAGGCAGTTTGTTGTTTCTTTTACTTATTTACTTAGCGGGAAGGTAGGATAACAAGGATTTTAGGATGTGAAATTTGCATTCAGTGATCCCAAAGTAATAATCTATTCAAGCCTCTCTACATGCAAGTCTGATACTTCTTCCAGCTTGGTTGTTTTCATGCAGAAATTTTTACAATGATGGTGGTAAAATACTAGCACAGGTTGCACAGAGAAGTGATCAATGTGCCATCCCTGGAGACATTTAAGGCCAGGCTGAATGGGGTTTTGGGCAACCTGATTTAGTTGAAAATGACCCTGCTCATTGCGGGGAGGTTGGACTAGATGACTTTTGAAGGTCCCTTCCAACTCAAACTCTTCTATGATTCTGTGATCACTGAAGGAGAGCAAGGTAGGGCAGCAGATAAGTGCATTTGATCCAAGTAAAGTGGCTCAGATAATTTACATGACATCCCTGTGTGTCTCCCAGGTGGGACGAAAACTGTACTAAGATTACTAAAAATGTGAGGTTTCTCTTTCAGAAAGAGTGTCCTGATAACAGAAGAATCTTGCTTTGAAAATCATAATCCATGGGGGCTGGAGCCTTCTTACATATAATATACACAGCTCATGGGATCAGCTTTGGTGTGAGGTTTTACACAATGGCATGAATACTCCCACAGGCTGACCTTCAGCCTGGGTCGAGCAGCTAAAGCTCAGGGCCAGTCGGCTGGCTGCTCCATCAAAGCAATTGCTTGGAGCACAAAGCAGCAAGGTTTTCTGGTGGCTGTGGTGTAGTCAATGGTTGTAGACTCAAATGGGTGGTGATCTTGGAGCACTGAAGCTCAGGGATGGATAGTTCTCATCTGTCAGGTGGGTTCTCCACAGTTTGCAGTGTTCACCCACTGGGAAACACTGGTTTTGGAATCATAGAATCAACTAGGTTGGAAACGACCTTTAAGATTGTCAAGTCCAGCCATTACCTCAGGACTGCCAAGACCACCAATAAGCCATGTCACTAAGGGCCTCATCTACATGGGTTTTGAACACTTCTGGGGATTCCGCCTTTTCACTGGGCAGCCTGTTCCAATCCCCAAATACCTTCTCTGTGAAGGAGTTTTTTCTAATATCCAGTCTAAACCTCCCCTGGTGCAGCTTAAGGCCATTACCTCTGGTGAGGTTCAAAGCATTTTGTTGTGACCAAGTGAACTGTACTCTAATGACAAAAAGCAGTGCAAAGAGTGCTTGCATTTTAGCTTACCCTGTCAGTGTGCTGATAAGGAAAGAAGGATTTGGGGGATTTTGCAGATGAGAGATTAAGGAACATAGGTGTTAGTTTATTGGCTGGGTGGTATTTAGGGGCAGAAGCAAAATCCAAGGAGCTGAAACAGTACAAGGGAACATAGTGTTAATGGAAATCAAAGGCTGTCGAGTTGCTTGAGGGTATAAATTGGACCAGAGGCTCTGTCAGATCAAGCATGTGTCTGTATGCAGTGCTATTTACGAATATGAAAACAATCTATGTTAATAATTGATTGTTCAATTAGTAAAACAAATGTTATAAAGTTAGACAGCTTTGTGTGTCAGTCATGACAGGAATATATTTGACTGCAGCCAATTATCAGTCCAAGGCTGAGAAATGTTATTCCAAGAAAATCCTGTTTGTTATTCCTCGTGCTTACCCTTTTCTTCCTCCACCACTTATAATGGCATAATACAGGCAGACACTAAGTACATGCAGTAAATAGCATTAGATGAAGATGCAGCTGTGCTTATTATATCACTAGTAATAATGCTAGACAGCATAAAAGGCCCAGAGCTGTCTAGGCAAGGTGACATCAGAGCCCCAACTTCTGCAGATTTTGAGGCAGAGAAGCAAGCTGGCAGGAATTCTTGCAGAGGGGCACAGAAACAACATCTGGTGCTGTTTTGTCTTGTTTGCCCTTGTAATGTCGTTACATCCAGAGTAACGGTGTGTTTTGCAGGAGAATGTAGAAACTTTGGTGTAAGCAAATGGAACTTTTTTACAAGCCTTGGAAACGTGTGAATGCAGGGCTAGATTATTCCCTTCACAGTGTGAGACTTTCTTGTAAAGGCATTTGAAAAGTGAAAATAAATCCTTTTCTTGGTGGCTTATCTTACAAAACAGTGAAAGCAGAGTTTTCTAAATCAGTTGCCAGGAGCTTGCAAATCCTTTATCAGAAGTTATGCAAGAGCTGGACCTCTTCTGGTTACTCTGTTCAAATCTATACAGGTTTTGTTCCAGTCGCTACTGGAAGTAACACACCCCGTAATCATTCTTATGATTACTACTAGTAATACATGAAGTAGCTTTCTCAAAAGGGTTTCAAAGAAACACGTAACTATTAATTACTTTATCCTCACTGCATTCCTACCAGGTCAGTCTGGTGGGTGTAAAAAAGTATTATGACCATTTTTCAAGGGAAGGTTGCAAGTGAAAAGAGGCAGCTTAATAGATGGATGGAATCAAGTTAATAAATGGCTGTGTTCTGTGTTCAGCTTTCTCCTTTCAGAAAGCGTGATCCAGTCCTGCAGCCCCTGTAGCTCAGTCAGCACTTTTCAGGCTGCTGCCTGTCATTTGGTAATTTGAACTTCATATGGTTTTGTCCCTTTGAGTTTTGGGAAAGTTATGAGTAACATAGTCAGCTTATTGTTTATTTACACAATGCTCAAGCTATGTGGAGGTGCCGCATGCACACATAGGGATGCAACTCCTATGGCCCACAGTGTGAGAAGCGTGCTGGCACAGTGGGCTGTAGTCAGGACATTCACAGATAGGTCCAAACCTGCAGCAGTGGGTGCCTGTATTGACAGCAGGAGTGAGGAGGCAGGGATAAGTGCGTTTATTTAATGAATGTTGGGAAGAGAGATGTGATTAATAAAGATCATTATGAAGCTGAATAGGTATGGAGATCACTAATGCTGATTTTAAAGATCCCAGAAGCCTTTGTGCCTTTACCATAATAGCAGCGACAAGGAAGAGTCAAAACCAATGATGCAATAGTAAAAGGCAGTGGTTTAGTTTATTGTAAGGAGTGTTGTACCTGAACTGTCAAAGATTCGTGCTGAAGGAAATGGCGCAAAAGTTTGGAAGGAAGAAGAGGCAGTGATCAGAAGCTGCTCTGCTTTTTTCATTGTTCTGTTCTGTTTTTCTCTCATCTTCCTTTGTGTTTTTCTAGACACTATGCTTGCCAGTGCAGGAAGATTTAATAGGTGTTTGTACTGCATGTTTGGCCTTCTTTCTAATTGTAGTATTTGAGCACTATCAGAACAGAACTAATAAACAATAATTATATCAATAATAGAGCCACACAGACATATGTATAGAAGTTTGGAATGCTGAAATAAATCTCAATGAGATTAATTTGTGGGTAAGGTATATAATCAGGCTTATAGTAAACGTCACTGTTTTTTTGATACGTGCCTTTGCTGATCACATAAAAGTCCTTGTCACAAGTCCGGCATATAAAATAGTTTTGCTGCACAATTTTTCTATACATATTCATATGTCAGTGCAGCGTGAAAATGGACCATTTTTTGTTGGATTGCCATAATTTCAACAAAACAATTCCACAATTCCAAATGAATTAATAAAACCCAATGATGACCATGTGCAACTCTTTGCATGATTTTTAATATTAGAAGTCTTAACGGTATGGATGTGGTAGGAGACAGACTGCAAGGGAGTTTATCAAAGTTGTTATATATTCTCATAAGCCTCAAATTTTATGGCATGGCTTTCCACTCAATACATAGTGTTCTACTGCTCTCCACTTACATATTTGTTTAAAAGGGGAATAAATTAACTTAGAAGAGCAACTGATGGAAGTGGGCCAGTATCTTAGAGTGAGCATTCTTGGCTTCTCCTTGAGCTTGGATTCAAGGAGATAGATCAGTGAGGAGAAAACAGGTAAATGGCCAAAACTATGACAAATAAATTTGTGACATGATTCTCAAAGTTACATTTAGGTTTAGTTATGAGGAGCTAGCAGATGTCATGTACCACTGGGTTTTATTTGTGAATTTGATGTTGCGTCCTTTAGCTTGGTTTGCAGGGAGTTTGCAGGTCTGTACAGGTTATTGATGGCAGGGATGCAAATGAACCTGATGGTTTTTATGGCGCTATTACTAGGTCCTGACTTTCTGAAGTGGTACTCTGCATTAGCCAAAATGGAGACTGAACTACCATATAAAGTCCTGAATTGTCACTTTCCACCAGTGCCTTTCATGGAAGGGCTGCAGCTGGAGAGGTCTCGCAGACAGTGGCACAGGTACCAGTGGCCCATAAAATAAAGGGCTTTTCCTTAAATGTTTGACTCTTGGCACACTTTTCAAGTGGTTCTCTGCAGAAGCAGGACAATGTCAAGTGCAAAGAGAGATCTGACTGGATTCATTCACTATGCCATAATGTTCTGAATTGGTGAGATATATTTGCCTGGGACATGGTTGGTGACAGCCAGCATGGCTTCACCAAGGGGGAATCCTGCCTGACCAGTCTGGTGGCCTTCTATGATGGAGCTACAGAACTGATGGACAGGGGCACAGCAGTTGATGTCATCTACCTGGACTTGTGCAAAGCATTTGACACTGTCCCACATGACATCCTTGTGTCTAAGTTGGAGAGACATCAATTTCATAGCTGGACCACTTGGTGGATAAAGAACTGGCTGGATGGTCACAGGCAAAGAGTTGTGCTCAATGGCTCAATGTCCAGCTGGAGACCAGTAACGAGTGGTGTCCCTCGGGCATTGGTGTTGGGACCGGTCTTGTTCAACATCTTTGTCAGTGACATGGACAGTGGGATTGAGTGCACCTTCAGTAAGTTTGCCGATGACACCAAGCTGGGTGGTTCGGTCGATACGCTGGAGGGAAGGAATGCCATCCAGAGGGACCTTGA
>JAOEHX010057708.1:0-30696 GCA_025448015.1 Bolborhynchus lineola
GAAGCACAAAAATGAGTTTAGTTTGTCTGCTTTAACTTTACAGTATACAGACATGGCTTCAAGGAAGGACCTGTTTCCTCCCTCACCATGTTTCTTTGATGTGTAATAGGTAAGGGTTTGCCTTGTCATTTATTCTGAGCTGCACCAGGATGGCGATCTGCCCACTGCAGGGGTCAGGAGATGCTTGGTTTAGGAGAGCAAGGCTCCTGTGCAATATGGAGGCATTTGCAGAGCTCTATTGACCAGACTTTAACAGAATTGCAGCCATTAGCAGGAGGGAAGGAGATGGCAAATAAACCTCAAGCATCCTACAGTGGCTTCAGCTCCAAGAAAAATCCTTGTGGCTTCAACAGGAATTTGAAGTGCAGGATGATTGAAAGAGGAGATCTGCAAAAAGAAAAAAAAATATTTTGAATAATGAAAAGGTCAAATATGATATATATGACCCTATAATTAGTAGTTGAACTGGCTTTGACTATTGCTTTTAGTTAAGCAATCCTAAGACCAAGTCAGAAATATGGCAAGGAGTTCATAATATATTTGTATTGATTTAATTAGAGGATAATATAGGTGGCATTTTCAAATTTCTGAGGTTCTCCCCCCATTTTGCTTTAAAGTCTGTTTGACTGCAAGATAATGCTTTAGATTAAGATTAGGAAGGATATGCTTAGGTATAAGTATAAATAGTGCAACAATCAAATTGCAGGTATTTTTTTGTACTGCTTAAAATAATATTGTACATTCATATTCTTATTACGTTTGCAATGTTTATAATTTAGCAAGTACATGTAGTCATAAATATGTAAGATAAAAAACTTTAGCTACAGATAGATCCAGTTACCAGTGAATTGACAAACATTCAGCAGTAATGATCAGGTCTAATGGGCATAGTTTTGGTTTCCCAAGAGATTAGCTATTCCTTGATAAATAGTATCTCAGAAATAAAGAAAGATGTGTTGTGGCTTTTTTTCCTTCACACAGGCAAATATTATGTTGAAATAGGATTTTAACTTTAATATAAACTACTGAAGTCAACAATGAAAGCAGAATAATACTCTCTCCTGACTGCCTGCTTAACTCCTTTTGCTATTACAGGGATTTTCTTCTCACTCTTGAAATATAAGAAATCTGAATAAAGGATTTAGGTAATGCTAACTTATCTGGATTCAAGTAGATTGTCTAGATTTTATACAGAGTTTTTAATTAAAATAGATTACATTGGAGATTATTGTGTCCGTAGATTACAAGGAATTTATCATTCTTAAACCTCTTGAACCTGTAGTTAGATAGGTAATTCATAAAAGGGAAAATAAGAAAATAAGGAAAAGGAAATAATTTACCACATAATGTACATAATAATGCTAATTTTATAGCAATTGTGATTGTCCAGAACAGGTAATACATGAATGCTCTTATTACTTTTATGGCAGTAATGCAATAAAGCCTATGCTTCTCTAAGAAATGCCTTAACATAATTGAAATAATAAGAAAAAATTTAAAGGGGTTTTAATGTTGGAGGATGTATCAAAAAAATGTAGGGTTAGAACAAAACCTCTGGTAAATCCAGGCAGTTGTAAGTAATACATGATTTTTTGTTTGAAGGATCCCATTGTCTGTTCTGTATTTTCTTAAACAACAATATAAGATAGGCCTTAAGAAAAAAAAATACCTACTTATTGGTAGCATTTAGAAGGCAATGTGGAGAGGGTTGAGCTTAGTAGGCATAGTTATGATGCTCAGTGACCCTGTGGAGAGAGCAGGGAGGCCGCTGTGCTTACAGCCTGCCTTCAAGGAGATGAGAGCATTGGGCAAGGGTTAGGTCAGGGTTCACTAGAGGAAGGCAATTATAGCACTCATCTTCAGAAACGGTCAGAAAAACGATCTGGGAAATTACAGGGCAGACCATCTCACTTTGTTCCCTGGGAAAATGATGGAGCTAGCACATCTGCGGGCATGTGAAGGCAAAGATTACAGGGAACAGTCAGTGGGTGCCTGAGAAGAGCTGGACTAAAGATGCTTCTAGGAACATCAGGGACAGTTGAATGGTGTGGAGTGGTAGCGCCTTGATGGTGTCCAAGGGGCAGTTCAGAAAGAAAAGCAGAGAACGGGAAGGTGGAAAAAACCTACTAGTTATATAGGTGCTGTTTCAGTCTAATCTGCTCTACAAGAAGAAAAAGCTTGCAACGTACGGTCCATGAGGTGCTTCTGATATGATTTCTGATTTTAGGGTTTTTTAACTTCATCTTAAATGAGCATGCTTAATTCAGCTGATTGGGGGTTTTGTTTCTATATTATTAATTGTTGTTGTAGTTATTATTATTAGAACACACTTAAAAACAGACGGAGTGATTTTTAAGAAGACTGTGGAGCTCTGAAGGAGAAGGGATGGCTGCAGAGAGTACGCTTCAAGGGAAAAGGAGGCTAGCCCATGTCAAGACAATCCCATGAGCAGCAAGGCTGTATTTCAGTTGGGAATGGTAAGGTGTTGCCCGGATGCATTTCCAACTTGTGTGAGACTTTTAACAGTGTGGGATGGTACGAGATCACTCAAGAGATAAGAATAGCCCTTTGCCTTTGGGATAGTCAGGATATACTTTGTTACCATCTGTTAAACATATTTAACAGCATTTTGCATCTGCTTTTCTTTCATAAAGTGTTTAGGGCAAAGAATAAGGAATAGGATTTCGGGTATCTCTGGTCCTCTGTGACCAGAAGCCATGCGGCTGCAGATGCACAGTAAGAAACTGAGCTAACAAACTTCTGTTAAGAGAGAAAATATATTGCAAGGGCAAAAAAAAAAAATATGGCTCCTAAGTAGTCTCATTGCATCTCCTTTCATATTTCTTGTGGTAAATAGCAATACATGCGCACTTGCATTTAATTTGATACATAATAGTGCAGGAAATATATGACTTTTCTATATAGTTTCAAACTTGCTTCTTATGTCCTGCAAGGTTATTTTTGCTTGTTCATTTTCTGTCCTTGGTACAGTGGCTGATCTATCTGGCTGTCTATGTACCTTGATCTCTTTGAGCTGAGCTGGATGTCCTGCGGGGGCCTCTTCCCACCCAAATTATTCTGTGTTTCTTCACAGTATTTGGTGGTCACTTAGGCTTCAAAACCTGTAGAAGGAGACTTGCTTTATTAAATTCCTTAGCTGGGTTGTAATAGGATGGTACAACATGGAGGAATTTTCTTTGGAGTGAGGAAGATGTGAACAAGTTGCAGAAATATGCTGAGTTGTTGTCAAGCTCAGAAAGTAAGATTGCTGTGGGCAGTGAATGTCCAGGTGGAAAAGACTGAGATAGATAAGAAAGCATTGTGAAAATAGTCTAAATCAAAATGGCTGAGTCATGGACAACGTACAAACACATCATACTTCGTCAAAGTGAGGCTTATTGTTTAAATAAATTATTTACAACTGATTCTGTAAAGATAAATGCACTGGTGTTTATGAGGTACTGAGGTCTTACATTTGCCAAATAATGATTGGATTTAATTTTTTTTTAAAAAAAACCTTAATTTAAAAAAAAAATATATATTTTTTTTTAATTTTTAGTTTTTCCAAATAATGAGTAGGAAAAATTACCACAGTAAAAAAAGCTGCAGGTACTTACATAAAAATCATAAGAATAAACATACACCTGCTTCATCTACAAGAACAAAGTGTTTTTACAAGCCTCCAGCAACTTCATGGTGCTAACCAACTCTGATTTTTTTCACTGTCCAAATCTAATATGCTTTTATATTATTTTAGTGTTTCTTTTGCCTTTCATGTAACTCTCTCTGCGCTGGAGTATCTGTTCCAAAATAGTGAATCCCAAACTCTCATTCCTCTGTTTTTGACCTGAGAGAAAAATTTCTTCAGGAATAATATATTCTTTGCAGAATAAAGGATGGAAGAAGTTATTTGCCTGACAGACAGCTGTATTTCACTGACCACCAATAAAAATGAATTTTACAAGCGCTATTTTAACTGTTACTGCATATTTTAGGAAATTATATTCTTTTTTCCTTTTCATTATTGATCTGGCTTTATACAAGGTGCATATATCCGTGAGCACTGCTTAGGATTTCTCTTCATAGTTTTTACAATATCCTTACCATTTGTTTGCTTTAATGTTAATAACGTATCTCTTAAGCCAGTCCACTGGCAAAGTGCTGCTGATGATTGTTCGCCCTTACAAAGTTGCTAATAGGTTCCACTTAAAATAGTACAGCCCCACTGAATTCTCCTGTGGCAAGGTCACACTCACCTCTGATTTTTTCCTACAATTTGGAGGTACAATTAATGGGGAAGATTTTACTTAATCAGTGACAGATGCGAAGCACAGATTTTAGAAATCTACCTGCAAATCTCAGAGAGTTACACATGTAAATTTATCCTTTGTCTTCCTGAGTGGTTATGTTCATTAAATTCCAGATGCCAATGTAAAGATTATTATAAGATGTGGTTCAAAGCAGCAGTGAATCTGCTCGCACCTCATCCTAGTGCTTGAAAAGTCTGGAATTCCATAATGTGAACATGGCGTTTACATATATAATAAAAAAGGAAAAACATATAACTGTAAAAGAAAAAGTATTTTTAAGTGTAGATAAAAAGAAAGACAAATTCCCATATTTACACCTGCCATGATTTGTGATAAAAGAACCTGTAGAGACTCCTGGGGTGACGTGAAGCATTCTAAACTTCTGCTACGTATTCCCTGAACAGTGACAGCATAGAAAGAGAGGGATAATGGGTTCTAAACTTAACAGCTTTGTTAAGAAACGCCTGTGCGCTCTATTAGTAAAACTATGTGCTGTGGTTCATTATGGCAGGAAGAAAACTGAGAATGTCTAGAAGATAAATATACTTTTTTTTCCTTCATTGCCTGCATGTGTCACTAAGAACAGAAATACTATTTATGTAAGGCTAGCAGGTATTGCACGCTTCTTTTTGATATTATTTTAGGTAATTTACGCAGCAGTCATTGCTAGCATATAAACCAATGCATGTCAAATAGATTTTATAATATACTTTCATAAAAGCAGTGAGGATTTTTATTCTTTTTGATGAGGAAATAGAGTATTTCAAAGAAACATTGCATAGTAACACATAAAATAGCTGAACATATTTCAGCACCATTTTCTGATACAGATATGGCATCTGACTGAAGAAAGGAAGTAAGGCTGTTGAATGTAGGCTGCACAAAGTTGTGTCCACATCCTGCTGTTACTTCTGTGCTTTTGCAAAAAGTGTAGTAATCAAACCTGTCTTATTTTTTGCTTTCTCTTCTCAAATATGTGGTGGCCCTTGCTTTCTCCCAAATGTCATTTATGACCACTGACATCCTAAAAAGTTGAAGGAGGATGTATTTCCACAGGGTGAGCTTTGCAATGATTGGTGTTGATGAGAATGCCATTAAAAGAAAGCAACAGAAAAATGGGAATCCAGGAAATCTGGAGAGATGGCACAACTGATGCATCATGGGGGTTGTCCCCCTTAAATTATAATTAATGACTACGCTAAAAAAAAGGTGGTTTTTTATCTGTAATATCATTACAGTCCACTGCCCAGTCATAGAGGAAAGGAATCTCTTCCTTGAGGAGCTTAGATGGTGTTTTTTAGTTTAAATTAAGTGCTTATGGTGGTATGAATGATTGAAAGTTGATCACCTCTAGCAAAGGTTTATTTATTAGAGATACAGCCCATCCTACTTGTATAGCTTCATGTTTGATAAAGTGAAGTCTTAAACCACTCTGTTGTTACTGTTCTTCCACTGGCATAGGAGATAATTCTGACAATAACTGTCTTGTGCTCAAGGGCATTATGAAATTTATTCTCTTAAGACATATTTCTGATTTCGCATCTGTGAAATTAGATTAGATATTTCTCTGTGGAAACTGGAATAATTGTGCCTCTACCCAAAACCGTCTTATTAAATTAGGAATTGATTCCATAAGGCATCTGATGCATTTAAAAAAAGTGCTAATTATTACTGTATTAATGTACATACAGACATAATGTTCCTCTTTTTCTAGCTGAAAAAGGTCTAGTGAAATTTTAATATAAGTGGAGTATTGCACACCTATTTTAGTAGGTGGGTAATGTCATCCTCTACTAAGTAAAGTAAGCAACCTTAATATTTCACATGTAAATAAATCACACAAGCCTAAGTCCCACTGTTATGTCAGACCATTTCAGTTTACAGAACCAAAATGCATGGGTAATTAATATATAACTTAGAATATTGAATAAGAATAGAAGAAACTAAATATATCTGCCCCTTCTGTCCCTATAAAAGGCCAGTCTCCCTTGTTCGTTTGCTTCCATGTGATTGCTTTTCCATCGGTAATCCACAGCAATGACACATGCTTTGTCCAAAAAGAAGTTGAGAGTAGAGCTCATTTTCAATGAGGCATGAATCTAACAGTCAACTTCATCTCAGGTTTTGAGAGCATCATTAGTCAGAAAAACCATATTTTCAGATACTGCTCAGGTTCACCATGTTACTAGTTGGCCAAAAATGTAGAAATATTTGATTATTGTGCTATTTTTAATGGAAATTTAAGGACTAGAAAGGTCCCATGGAAAAAACGGTATATAATTATCTTGCTGGAAGACTGCTTTAATTAAATTCTCCCAACTGAGACCTGTCCCCATTTTTTAAGTGAAGCATACACTATAATCAGTTACATTAACATTCAATTTGCTTCCCTGCAGATGACCATGAAAGTGAGTGCATCTCAGTTAAGGTGTGCTTCACGTGGGACACTCCATCCTGAAACCAGTGAAGCCATCAATTTTTCACTTTTCCACACCTGTTTAAATGTCAGCTGATGAAGCAAATAGAAAGAAAAGATATTATGCACAGTAGATTTTTTCAATGTCCTCTTGGGTGCATACATAAAATTACATTCTTGCGTTCTTTTTAATTGCTTATCTGGTGGAGTGCTACAGCACCAGAATACCAGAGTGTACATACAGAGAGCAGATTCAGTGAATCCTGCTTAATGGCACTTTATCTTTTTATTCATTTGAAGAAACCCCATAGAGAAAGAGAGGCTTGAGTCACACCGGACCATTGCAAACTCAAGATCTGGATGAGCAGCAAAGCTTTTGTACTGAGGAATCAAGAACTGACAGTCATCCTCTCTACCATAAGGTCTGACAGTCATACCAGGGCTGCCAGCCACTTCAAGCTGCTTATGAGGCAGGTCTTTGACAATCCATTTTAATAATGTTTCTGAGCATGACGTATATTCCCACTAAAGATAAAAATAAGGGGTTTGGAGGAGAAGCATCCTCATGCACATATCAATTAATTATTCTGCTATGCAGTCCTTTTGTGACTAAGCAAATTGTTTCATCTTTATGACTCACTGTCCTATTGGCAAATTGAACATAATGATTACTTGCAATACGTAACTTGCAAGGACCTAAAATAAAAAAGGAAGCTCCACAGCCTTCCCATGTGTTCAGCAGAGAGAAAGTATTTTTATCTTAAAATCATAGAATTAACCAGGTTGGAAAAGATCTTTAAGATCAAGTCCAACCATTCCCCAGCACTGCCAAGGCCACCACTAAACCACGTTACTAAGGATCTTGTCTGCATAGCTTGTGAACATCTCCAAGGACAGTGATTCCACCACTTCCCTGGGAAGCCTGTTCCAAGCCTGGTCACACTTTTGGTCATCAACCCCTGAGGAAACGCAGCTCTGAAGCTGGAGTATCCCAGACCCAGTGCTCACTAGAGCAGTTGCTCTTGCTGGGGAGCAACACCCGGCTAGTAAAATACTAATTTGCCCCATTACTCACAGCAAGGCACAAAGCAGCTGCTGTGGCTGTCAGTTGTTTTAACAAAAAATTCACTCTGAAACACACTCTGTATGTTGAATTTTCAGGCCAAATTAATGATGGTTGAAGTATTTCAGTGATTCAGGCCCTGGAAACAACTAGATACTACGCAGAAACACCCTGTAGTGTAAATTATGGTACGTCTTTCAGGACTTGAGGATGATTACTTGCTGATAATTTTGGAGATCTAGCTAGAGGGCATGTGTTGGTTTACATGCTGTTTGTAAACATAGCAAAGAATTGTTGGGAAGTCAAAGTAAAATTCACTTCACATTCACTGTTTCTGAACTACCAGGAAATGGTCTTAGTTAAAAATTAATGATAGAAAATAAACTCCTCTAAAACAGTCTACTCTGAACATCTATTGGCATAAGAGCATGTTTGCCCCAAATTACACTCGTATGAAAAAAGTACATAGATTTTGCCATCCAACAAAGTTAAGTAAGTGGTTTTAAATGCGTGTTTTAAAGTCCTTTGCAAGACAGAAATTCAAGAAAACAAAGAATCGTTCCACAAAACAGCCTGTGTATTATTTGGTTGTACATAAGGATCTGCAGTATATGGTCTGCTTTCAGTTTCCAGTGTCAGTCTAACCCCACCCTGGGTGTGGCAGTCACGATTCACTGTACCAGCTCATGCATCCATACAGTGTTTGTATTAAGAGAGTTTTAGATACACTTTGCCTAATTGAGATCAGTGCTTGGATTTGCCTAAAGAAAAAGCCTGTAATACAATGGCTATCAAAGCGCCGTTCTTGTTCAACCATCAATCTTTATCCAGTTTGAAGGACACCTTATGGATATAAATCATTAGGTATGTCAGGGGAAGGTTCATAAATAAATGGGTTCAGTCACGGGAATATTACTTCCTACAGGACTGACTGCTGAGTAACAGTAAATGGTGGGCACTGAGGAAGTTTATAAAACCCAGATGAACTCAAGTGCCTCAATCTTAAACTGACAACAGTATATGCAGAACCCAGGGTTCTAGCAAATTCAACAATGTGATTTTGACAATCACAATATACTTGCACATTGGCAATGTAATAAAATACAGCACCAGTATAAAACCGCTTGACTTTAGATGATTTTCTCAGGTGTTATGTGGCTGCCTCAAACATAACACATTAAAAACTCCCCTTCAATTTAAATATGCATCTTTTCTATCTTTATGTCATCAAGTGTCTTTATGGTCAGAGCCCCCAGCTTTGACATATCTGTGATTTGTGTGATCTCTTGCCTTAAATTCTCAAGTTGTAAAGAGTGTAGTAGAACAATTCTGTATTTTTATTTTCTGAAATGCTTGATAAATCTGCTCTGAAATGCACAACCTAAGAAATCAGCAACATCTCAGTATTTTTTGCATAGTTGCCTTTACTAATGACCATTATGTTTGATTTTTTTCTAGCTCCATTTTAGAAGCTTGGGAAACATATTTGTATTGTCTTTTTGTAGTGAGCTAGGCGCTTGTTTGTATATCTGCTGTTATATGGGTAATAGTTCTGAATGATGAAAGAAACAAGACCTTTACTGCATGACTCTTTTTCCATTACAGAAAGAGCTTGATATAGTTTCCTTGGATACTATCCAACATCTATCTCAGGAAGTGTTCTTATTTTCAGATATTTCTATTATTTTTTTTTTTTCAGAAGCAAGTGATATATCCTATAATTTCCTAAGAATAATAGGGGGAAGGCTGAATTTCTAGCACCTACTATTCATAAAGATTGAGGTGCATCTTAAGTCTCACAAGGATGAAATACTATCATATCAGTAAGGATCTCAGCATCTCACTAAAGGGTCATAAATTTGTTTTTTATGGCTGGACTAAATAAACTTGATCTTAATGCCAAGGACAAAAATTAAATCTGTAAAGAATCAATTCCATCATTACATGTTTATCAAAGACTTTTACTGACACAAAATTTGTTTCTTCATTTCTTCAGAAGCTTGGGTAAATCATCACCTACTAGGTACATATGGTTTGCAAATGCAGTCTGGAGGAAGGCAAATTGAATAGAACTACAATAGAGCCAATTTGAAGAAATGTTTCATCTGACATAGTTCAATTCAGATTTCATGTATGATTCAAGTACAAGTTAGGCTCAACCTAATAAATAGCACTTTTTACATGTATTTTGCAACTATTTCTAAAAGGAAGGAATGTAATCCCATCTATAAAGACTTTACTGAGTACTCCAGCTAAGTTGGTATTCAGTTTTTGCTGAGTACTCAGTGTAGCTGAGTACTCCAAAATGAGTGTCTTCATTCTTCTTTGGCTCTAGAAATCTCCATCGTAACTTTCTTCCAAATAGAAATTTTGTCTTATGTAAAAATGATTATTGTTCCTGTTCTTTTGTTTTTCCATAGTTTCTGTCATTGCTGCAGTTGCTGGTTTTGCATCAGACAGGTAGGATAGGATAGGAATGTTTCAGTTGAAAGGGACCTACAATGGTCATCTAGTCCAAATGCTTGACCAATTTAGGGCTGTCCAAGTCAAAGTGTGTCGTTAAGGGCATTGTCCAAATGCCTCTTACATGCTGACAGGCATGGGACATCAACCACCTGTATAGGAAGCTTATTCCACTGTGTGACCACCCTGCTCTGGAAATGTAATACAAATTTGCTGACTTACATCTGGATTTCACCCAAAATTCACCTTAAAAAGACAAGGCAGGGGTTTGGCCTCTGAAACTTAGTGCATGCAGAAAGTGACAGCGCAAAGGCAATGTTCTGAACAAAGATATCAGTTGTGTAGAGAAAGGAAACCAAAATATGTCAAAAAATATTTTACGTTACCGTTGTTTATGTGCTTATATGTTTGACATTTGATCTGTTGATATGGTTTTGGGCTAAAAGAAGTGCTACCTAAATCACAACCATAGAAAATTCTGCAGAATTTCTGAATAAAGATAAAAATTCATTTAGTATAATCACCTAAATCAGAAATTCAGCCAAAATTACTTTTATTTTTTTTTCCTCACCTGCAGAAATTGGATATTTTTTCAATTCAGTAGTTTTATACTGAAAACAGTATCCATTAAACATTTTCAGTCAGATCATCCTTTTGCTTTAAAAACTGAAACATACTGGTTATCTCTTTAAAAAGTGCATAAGCATATAAGCACTCAGATGTATCTTCCCTTCAAATTCCTTTTAAAAATTGCATCAGAATTAGGTAAATGAACAGGTACTGCTGCTAGTTTTCCCATACCTTTTGCAATCAGGTTCCATAGCTTCTTCTTACTGAGTGTGGGCAGGGGTACGGAATTATGTCTTATCCTTTTGTTACAGGAATACTGTTTCATCTGTAGAGGCTTATATTAACCATCATTATATTATTTTCTAAGAGGATACTTTCTTTTGAAAATGCCAATTGCTGCTTGTTACAAATCTTTCTTACAAGATTCATGGATTTCTCTCATTTGCTGTTCTCATTCCTATCCTAGATGACACATCTTTTCCCTGAACTGTGCCCTAATTCCATAAAATCAGGAAAATAAAAAATGTTCATGGCGCCTCCAACATAATAGATGTTTTCAAAATTACACTGACTCGCCCACCTCAAATGACTTAACCAGTGGGTAGCGGCAGAGTCATTTCAAGTGGCTGTTTTCGAAATCAGTGATTCTATACCATGTTTCACTGTGGGATGACTTTCCTCTCATGAAAGGTATATTTTAGAAACCCGGAGACAGAAAAGTAACATCATTTTCAGTCTTGAATCAGAAGGGTTCTTGCATTCATATCATTAAGCCCTGAATGGCAGTACAGACATAACAAACTTTACTCTCTCCCTGGAAAATCCACCTGTCAAAGAGATGGAAGGTCTGGAAATGACAATAAATATCCTTCTGCATAGATATTTCGATAATCAACCTAAACCAGTATGAAAGTGGTAAAATAAAATTCAGAAACTCATTGAATCTACTTCAGTTGTGTATTTTGTGTATTAATATATATTTATATATCCAAACATGCATTGTATTTTTTTTTAATAATTTATTTTGGTTGGCAGAATTGTCCCTTTAAGAAACATGGTAATAGAGGTTGTTTGCAAAGGGCTTGAATTAGCACATGGCAGGCTTTTGTGTTTTCCAGGCCTCTAAATACATAAAACCACAGAGCTCTGTTCAATATACCCGTCTTTCAGAGGGACTAGTCCCTTTTGAGGTGTAACAATATAGTACAGAATAATCTCCCTGGAGCTGTAGAAGGTGCTGTACTTTAAAGCCATTAACCATTAGCCAAGGAAGTGAAAACACTGCTGGTATGACTAATGACAGGTTTCTAATAGATTATAATAGATAACATATTTAGGTAGGAATTACTTCAAATGCAGCACCTTGTCATATGGCCTCCCCAGATTTTCGTAGCTCTTGCATCACAATAATTCCTTTTTTTACACAGTATTTTTGGTGAGGAATAATAGCACAGCAGGGAAGGCAGATTCCTGCTGCATTTTCACCAGGGCTGAAGTTTAGGCAGGCCACAATTTGACTGTAAAATTACAGCTGCATATACCTATGGGTTCAATTATTATCTCTCAGATGATGAGATCTCTTATATGCTGGTGCAATGATATGACTACATGGTAAAGTACTCTTAATTACAGCTGTGCACATGTACAGAAGGAAAAGTTTAAGTTCCAGGCTGACCTTTTAAAAAAAATGCCTTCCACTTTTATTCCTGTATTGAATTTGTCTCTACTAGAGCCAAATTCCACAAAAAAAAAAAAAATAAATTACCTGTGATGAACTTTGATTTAAGGGTACTATTGCTTTTGTAGGACTAAAGGATTTTCCAGGAAACATTTAGGCCTGTGATTCCACAGGTCCCTAAATTATCTGCAAAAGCAGGAGTTTTAGTGTATTTTCCAGCCTGGTAACCGCGATGTTGTTATGTTGTTTACTTGGGGTTGCAAGTCATTAACAGTTACTTTAAAGCCTCAGGAGAGAGGAGAAATGATGAGGAGCACATGAATAAAATTCAGTGTTAGGTTTACCTGGGTATGATACTGAAAGTGTGGAGACAAATGTTAAGATTTATCTTAAAATGTTATTTTAAACTAATCAGCTTAAATCCTGATATTAATTTGTATGGTTGAAATATTTGTCCTCTTGTGGATGTCATAAGCAACAGGGAATGATTTCTTCTATATGTAATCCTTTAACTGAACACTGAAATCCTTGAGTTGCTGGCACCTGCTTCTAGGATAACTAATGTATCCTTTGAACAACTTAAATATGATCTAATTTTTTACTTATTTTCTACTGTTGTTTTGATAAGTCACTATTAAGGCTGCTTGACACACCTAATGATAAGACAATGACTCACTTGCTAATTATTTTGCCAAGTATTAATCACTTGTACTGGAATTTTACATTCCAGAAGTCTGTTTGAGAACTCTTTTTGCTGTATTTTTTAGTTCAGTTGAAATGTTTATTCATTTCTGACAATGAGGTCAAACAGGTCTTTTGATGTTATGAAAATGCAGTGATTGTCTGGGAAATTTAAAATCTTTAATGGGTAGGAGCAATTTACATTTTCCAAGTGTTTCTTTTGTCAGATGCTGCTCTTAGTCTCATACTCATTTTTTCTTAAAAAATCTGATCTTCTATCACCCCTGGCTTACAGAACTGGCAAGTTTAGGAAAATGGGAAGTTAGCCCAAAGTGCTCCATTGGTGAAGGACCCTGGTGTGGGGCTGATATTAAGTACGGCATTTCCACATAGAGGAGTTTCTGCTGAGGCACTGGGACCAGCACTGCCAGGAAACGAAGGACACTCACCCTTTCCCATGAGCTAGACTTTTGCCTTGTTTAGACAACATTACTCTCTCCTCTTTGATTGTGCTAGAGTCTTGCCTAATGCCCACAGAGGTCAGCAGGGATGCTTAGATCAAGCAGGGCATATACAGGGGTGCGTATAACTCTGATGTTTTTAAAGATGTTAATAATATAATATTGATGATGCAAGATATGATTTTGCAAATATGACTTTTAGCTGACTTTGCAAGCAGCAAAAATCCCACAGCATTAGAGAAGCGGTAAATTTATTTTAGTTTGAATGCAGTGTATGAATTTAATAAAGTTAATTAAAGAATAAGTATTAGCAGATTTTAACATTCCTAACATGCTTTGAGGATTGATTAATAAGGGTAATACTTAGCTGGCACAATGGAATCATTTTCAATGTCATTACCTTGTCCCTTGAACAAGACAAGCTTTAACCCTTGGGATTTGGCAACACTCTATAAAACAAACATTACCAAACACATCTGACGTTCTGTAGGACAAAACTTTCATAATAATCAAAGCATTTGAATGTTACTAAATTAAGAAATGATGCAAATGGAAGAGAGTGACTTGAGATTAAACAATAAGAAGGATTGTATGAAAGAGTTAGCAAAATTTCTTCAGCCTAGAAAAATTACACAGAAATTAAGCTAAGCGTAGGTATGTAACGGGAAGATAGACATGGCAGAACTTGAGTCAGCAGCCAGCAAATTAGGTACTAGGTATAATAACTATAGTTACTGATGACTTACTTGCTTATATCTTTAAAAGGGTTAATAAATAAGAAAAGAATAGAACATGAATAATAACAGATGTAATATATACAAGATAACATATAAAAAATAGGCATTCAGAAGGATTTGCAAGACAACTGAGAGACAACCTGCATGGTTTGAAGCCATAAAATCATTACATGTACATCCCACAGGCACCTTACTAGATTCACTACTGGAATAAAATGAGAGCAGCAATTTCTAGTTGTCTCTGCAAAGACATCAAAACCAAGCAAGTTTGTTTTCTGTAAAATAAGCTTGGTAAAATTCCATACAGGAACTTGATACAGGATTATTCCCTGAGCTCTGACCTGTAGGAAGGTTTAGCCTTGAAGACAAGCATCTTCAAATTAGCCAGGGTGACACCTGAGCCGGAGCTGAGATTCTCCATGGCCTTTAAGGACTGAGGTGCTTCTTAGGTGCAGAATGGTATGCAGATATCCATCTTTACTACTGAAAATTGGAAATAAGTTGTGGTTCCCTTCAGAGTCAGCCAAGCGGGGCGCTTACAGTTTTGGACTTGACTCCCAAATGTTGTGTTTGATTTTGTATTGCATTTGCTTGGGTTTTTGTTTGTTTGGTCGTGTTTTTAAAACTGAATCTCAACATGTAACAATTTTAATGTGTTTGTGAAGACACAATCCATAAAACAGAATCATCATGGCTTCATTTGATAGATGTTCTTAGAATTATAGTATTATCAAAGCAGCAAAATAACTGTAAGAACATCACAGGGCTGCTTGGTCTCATACAGATCAAAAACATATGGACTGTCTGTAGGAAGAACATAATATTGCATTTATTATAAACAGGCTTTCAATAGTTCTTCTGATATTGCCATTTTTCCTGGTTACAGTATAGGAAGACAAGGACCAGACAGGCCACAACTGAAGTGAGGGTTGGTTCTTTTTCAAGTGCAGGTGCTTAGTCTTGATAGATAGGATTATGAGCCCCATCTGAGAATGAATCAAGTGATGGCCTGAGGTGTACTTAATTGCTATAAAGGCTGAAAGAGCCATGTCCAAGAAAGTGAATTGTAGAATTTAAGTTGGCTCTTGTAGTGTAGTTGTTTAGGAAGAACCACTCTGAACAGGAAACAAGTCTTTGATTTGGGAAGGGTATCTTTTGATAGACTGTAAAATATACAAATACGTTGCATTTGGTGGCTTAGGCCAAAGAAAGGGGAAATAAGGCCTTGGAAAAATTCTGCACTTTTATTTTTCTCTTTTTTTTTTCCTTTCCTTCCCTTTTTTAATGTTTTCTAGGCTCAGACCAGCTTTCTGAGGTCAGGTTTCACCAGCTTACAGGCAGGGGATTTTTTGTTTTGGTTCAGTTTAGTTTGTTTAAGGCTTTGAAGTGAAACCTTGCAAAAAGGATAGGCTCACCTCTGAATATACTACATTCTTCTGCTTTATTCTTACTTATGTGGCTTTTCTGAAGAGAATCATTCAACAGATTTAAAAATGTTTGTGTTTTACCACTGGTAAAAAGAGAGAGTTTGCAAAATAAGTTAGCAGGTAAGTATAGAATTCCAGGATAAAAAAAGATTCCTAAATGGACATAATAAATAAGGGTTTATACAAATGTTATATAAAAGAAAAAAATAAAGTTGTTCATATAGAAGTCTAGATTCAATTTCTTACATGAAAGTTACATTAAAGAAACAGTTTAAATTCTTTCCTACTTGCTCAAGCTCCTTTCACTTTTAAATAGATGGCAAAATTACTTGCAATTTGTTGCCCATAATGAGATCTTCCTTGAAACTCAGGAAGAAAGGAAGCTTTTGAGAATGCAGAGAACTAATAACCTTCTTTTTGAGGTGCATCTTCTTCAGTACAGTGTTATCTTCTGTCCAAAAATGTCAGAAGGTTTTATTTTTCATTGTGGTTATCTAGCACTTTGAGAACTTGATTCTGGCAAACCAATAGCTACAGCTATGTTCAAAATCAGCTCTCAGGCTGCATGAGTGAAAGATTGTCCTGAAAGAGTGAAAAGTTGACCCAAATATGTCACTGGCCCAAGTATTAGAATAATGAAACTTTGCGAAAGATTTTTTGTTGTTTTAATTGTGGGAGAAGTTCTGCTATCTTTAATTTTACATGGCTTGCTACCTCTTTACTGCTATATAAAATTGTGATTGATCTGTCTGCCATTGGATACTTATAAGCCTTGTCAGTCCTACCTGCTTTCTCTGTGTACCTACATGAGCAGTGATGTATCTGCGTAGTGTCTTATTTAAATGTATCCTGCCACCTCAGCTGTATTAAAGCTGATCCATCTGTGTGTCATGAATTTCTATTGGTTTAGATAAGCACAGTAGGACTATTGCACTTCCTGTTGTAGAAACTGCCTGGGGCTTGGACAGGTAATTCTAAAAATCACCCATCCTTGACAATTAAAGAGGGTGACAGAGCAATGACAAAATAAATGGTCCCCGCAGCCCGCTAACTGGGCAGCCTCAAGAGCAGGAAGACTGAAAAAGAGCTTGGCATCTTTTGGAAGCTATTTTAATGTTGCTGATTTATAGATCTGTTATTTTGTTTAGAGGATGAGAAAGAATAGCAAAGTAAACATGATGGAGAGGGCATCCACTTAAGGCTAAGGTCAATTACTCAAGGGAATAAATGTGCATAATTGTGCACCTAATAACTAACAGCATAAATAGACTGTTGATTTATATCATGAGTTTAAAACTGCAACCCTATTATCCGAACAATCATAATAATAGGAGGTTGATTATTTGTATTTGTTCCAAGTACTTGTGATGATCATCTTTGCAAAGATACAGGAGAAAAATAGACTAGTACTCTCTTTGGCAGATATCCTTTCTCATTAGATTATAACTGGCATTGTGGATAAACCTTTTATAGGTTAGGGCAGACAAACATTTTAATTATCCTTGGGAAGATTTTAATTCCCAGATGCCTAGATCAGAGAATCTTCTGGCGTCTCAAGTCATTGAATAAAGAGCATCTATCTGTCTTGCTAGTTCAATGTCTTCTCATTAGCAGTGATGTTTTGCTGCTATTCTCTATTCTTAGCACAGCTACAGTAATTAAGAGGCAATTTTTAAATTGCCATAGTTGGAACTTGGCTTGATTCAGAGTTTGCTGGGCTCAGGAAACCAATGTCTGTCAGGCAAACTGGAGGCCCAACACCTATGTTCCAGGCCAAAACTGTCAGTACTAAATAGTGTCAGCATCCCCAAGTAGTGCAAGTCCAATCCTGGAAATGGCTGCTTCATCAGTTAGAGTTATTCTTTTGTTGAGTGTTTCATTTCTTGTGGGATGTTTTGGGGGTTGGCAAGGGGGTACTGGCAGGGAATAGAGACTGCATGAAACTAAAGCAGTTTTCAAAGCCCAGTGTAGTCCGACATTTTTCTTCTTCCAGAGAAGATGCATATTTATTTCCTGCATGCAGGCTTTCTCATGTCTCTTGGCTACCTCTAAGTCTAAATCAAGGTCCAAATCTGAAAGACCTCATGCATTTGAGTAATCTCACAGATGCGCTACATAGAAACATTAAAAAATAACTTAAGATTGTTTGTAAATAGTCGCACTTTATTTATAGCTAAACCTTGTCTAAATTAATTTTCTATTTCCCTTTCACTGTAAGTCTCTATTGTCCTTTTCAGATAAATACAAATGTATATTTCACTGTTCTCTAATTTCCCTCAGAGTAGTCTGCCTGAATTTTGTGTGCTGTTTCACACACACTTCTCTTTTCTTATTTTGTTTAATGTGAGCTGTAATTCTGAGTTGTGTACGTAGAAGTCTCAGCCTGGGTTTTTCTCTTCTCCAGAAATGAGGAACTTTACAGTAGTTACTAGGTAAGCCCATAACACAATAACAAAACCTAGTTAAGATTCATAATATGGTTCAGATTTATAAATAAACTGCCCTAACCTCAAAAAACTCAATGTTTCCGAACTTCTCAAGAAACTATAAATAAAATGAGTTTTTCTGTTTTCACTATTTACTTTGGTAACTAATCCTGTGAATTCTGCAAAAGTACCAACAAAAATCTCAATTTGAGGGTATTTTTTCAACTGTAAAAAAAAAAAAAGAACAAACATTCATGGATGTGGAAGTATTTACAGAGTTCATTCCAAAAGTATTTTGTCAATGAGCAAACTTCTCCTAATCTTCTTACCGATAGCACTCACTGAAATAGAATTCCCGCTAGGTTAAGCAGTTAGCGCCATAGCAAGGTGCAGCAAAGGATTGCAGTTTTTCATTCTTTTTCTCCTTTCAACAGCTGCCACACATTCAGCTCTCTTCTTTCACCCAGTATCTCATCTTTACGGAAATGATGACCAGCGGGGAACAAACATGTATTGTTTTTTTCCTTTGAGTTCCCCTTATTCTCTACCTTCCTGAAACCCTATATAAATAAATGTCTATGTAAACTACTTCTTGGTCACTGAATAGCTACCTGGGATGCACCCTAAGAAGACGCATTATTCAGTAGGAAATGGTGCTAGAACATTGTTTTCAGGACAGAAAAAAAATGTTTTGCTTTTCTTGTAAGGAACTTTTCACTTGGGAAGAGGGAAGTAATCTGGTCTCTTAAACAGGACCAGCACTGTTACATAAGTTATATTCTGACCTTTTAAAGTGTGTCTTCAGTCTCAGGTGGAAAGTCCTGCTCAAGACAAAGCAATGTTATTTATGCTTGATCTATTAAATGAGTTAGTGGTTTGAATGTATGTAGCTTTGTGAACTACTAAATTACTGTTAGTAGAATGTGGTTTTGGATGGGATTTTTCAAATGGCTGAGATTTAATGTTAACTACTGTAACATTTAGAAGATTTAGCCATGTATTTGTCTGTGAGAGCACATTAGAGAAGTAGGTGCCTTTAAAATAATACCATTTTAACCTGCTATCAATTCAGTACAAAATTATGCTCATGAACATGTAAGCCATTTTGAGTCTTGTTTATATACTTTGAAAATCAAAATCCCTTTACATCCCATTGTTAAACATGTTTTATATCTTCAGCAGATATGGATTCTAACATAAGGAAGAGGCCTTAATTTCTGAATGTGTGATGCTATTTCAATAGCAGATAAACACGTTAGTATGTGTTAAAAGGCTATCCCTTGCTTCATCATATTGCACCTGGCTATAAAGTTATAAATACGTTTTCAGGGGTCTCCTTTAACTCAATTTGGTGTGAACTATATCAGCCTCCTCCTAGCCCATGATACCTTACCTTCCTAGGTGTGACAGCATCTCCTTGTTCATTAAAGCATTGGGTTGTGTCTAATGATGAAGGACTGAGGACAGCTCCAGAACGACGCTAGCCAGGGGTGAACTTTAAACAGTTTTATTACGGATTCAGAAATAGTTGCTAATGATGTTCGCCCCCTAAGGAAAGTGAACTATGTGCATACTTTGTACATTTTTTCCACACAATCCCTTAATACAAGAGTAAAAGATCTCGTCAATTCTCAGTTTCAGAAACATTACTAAATGAGACTTCATATCCGCTTCATGTCTCACAGCCACAACTGATGTGTGTGGCTTTGGCAAAACCCAGCATGTTTCTTACTCACCTAGTTCATCCCTCTTGAAGAATCTGGCACAGCTCAAAGCTTGTGACTGGAGGGTGGAGGCAGGTCGAACAGTTGAAATACAGGAAGGCAAACTAACAGGCTGCTAGATCTGACTGCTGAAATTCCCAGAACACAAAGAGGTAAGGAAGGGCTACAGTCTACAGCCTGTGAATGGGAGAGTGTTAAGCTAACACTTAGTAAGTCACTGAAGATGGAACATACCTGTCTTTCTCATTTCTTCTAAGGTATCTCCTGGGACGTGTGAGTCAGCCTCTGTCAGCTGAGTGATTTCTAAGCCATGTTTGTCTGTTAAAGAAGTTTTTTGGGAAAAAAAGTAGCAACATGTTGTTCAGTCTCCAGAGAATAAAATCAAGGGAAGGATCTCTGCTATGTAGTTCACTGACACACTAGATTTGGTTTCAGGAAGGCTAAACATTGACAAAGAAGAATGAGGGAGAGAGGACTGGGACTGTTTTTCCTGTATTTTATATCCAACCAACTTACTTTTAATGTTAAAACAGTGGTGGATGAACAGGAAATGGATCATGAATGTATTGCTTGCAATTCTGGTGGATTACCTTAGAGTAAGAAGTTTGGTTTTGTAATCAAGGTACTAGTTGTAATTAAAGTCAGCGTTGAATTGAAAAATCTCTTCAGATTTCTAGTTGTGCCACAGTTTTTTTCACCAAGCAGGAAAAGCTTGTCTTTTGGAGAAGGTTGTGAGGTAAAGTAAATGGAGTCAATTTATTTCAGCTCAGTCGGGACCATGCAGTTAATCGCAGTATTTGATTTTAGGAGCAATAGTTCTTTTCCACCCTCTCCATAGTGTTTTATTTTATGAAATATTTGGATAGAAATTCTCAGGCACACAGAACTTGAGGTAATGCTATCAATTATTATTTCTTCCTTGGAACCAGTGGGCAATGAATAAAACAAATGTGCCACATTCTGCTTTGGAGTTTTCTCAGTAGTGAGAAAGATGGGTTTAAAGGGTCTCGCATAAAGGTGCCTCAAGGGTTTTAAAAGGGTCTCACTTCTAAATCAGCATGAATTGATGAATAAAAATAGATGGACATTTATCTTAGAACAGCTAGAATTCAATTACAGCTTCAGAGCTGTGATTTTGTGTCATTCCAGGCTGCCTGGAGTATCGCACTCACAATTAGTACTGCTATCTTAATAACTATAGTTTTATCACTATAGTGAATACAATACTATCAGCACAGAAGAATGGATTTAGAGCTAAAAAACATGAGTTGAAATTCAGTTTTTCTCCAAAAAATAATACCACCATTCATGTCTTCTTTCGAAAGGCAAAAAATTATTTATTTTCAAGGTAGGTTTGTTTGTTAGTTATCTTCATACCACTTCTGTTTTTTCTGAGTACATTAGGAAGTTGTAGTATAGAAATGTAGGTGTGGTGTAAAGATCTGAAGATAATTTTGCCCTTAGCTTGATGCTGCTGACCCATTCTTCAAATGGAGTCCACTCTCAAATCTCTCATTTATGCAGCTAATACAGTTCAACATTACTATGTGATGCTGTTGACCTGAGTGCAGCCAACGGCTGCAACCAGGCTGACAGAGTTTGTATAAATATTCAGTGAGTAATGGGAAGCATGCTTTAAGCCTGTGCCTCCACAAATTCTATGAATTTTCAATGTGCTAAGTGTAGTACAATTTATTTGTTCACAGACCAAGGCAAAAGCATTGGAATCTAAGGCTACTGATATAATTTGTTTGAAATAAGAAAGCACAGTCAAAACAAACAACTAGCATTTTAACAGAGTGCATAGAAGAGCAGTCACATACAATCAAAGTCACCAGGGTTTTTACTTCTTACACACTATTCTATCACCTGTATCGCCTTACAGAGGCTTTGCTCCTTTCAGCATGTAAATGCAGTCATTACTCCAGCAGCATGTTCTGCCTTTCACACTGTGAAGTTCTTTTGCAGGATTGGGTCATATGAAAAGTGGGTGTTGCTCACCTCTCTTGCCTTGTTTTTAAATCTATAAAGTGATGGTGTTTTCCTCCTGCATAGAATATTACTAAATCCTTGAATTAAAGGCTTTTTTAGGAACATTCTTCCTATCTTTTCATCGCTATGTTTTTCCATTCATGCCACAATGTGGAGTATGTTCTCAAATACCTTGAAATTTCACCATAATTTTGGAGTTCTGCCTCTCATGAGAGGGTCTGTGGGATTTTTAAATGACTTCTCATCTTAAAAGGGTTTAACAGTAAGAAAAAACTGAGTCTGAAGCCAGGATTCCAGAAGAAGATCTAGTAATCCTGATTTTACAGTTAAACTCTGGTTTTCCTTGGTCAATTTGTGACCTTTATTCACCAAATAAATGATTTTGGCATTGGTTGGTATTCATAGTAGTACTAGAAAACTGCACAAATTTGGTGCTTTCAGCAGTTCATCATATGTGCCAAATCTCCATGTAATTATATCAGCATTTTTCTGGAAATATAATCTTGCCTGTCTATAACTGTTCTGTTGATTTTTCTTTACTCATTTTTTGTCAGTGAAAGAGAGAAAAGAGAGAAAATAATTTATTTCTTAATAAGGCCAAGTCATCTATAGTGTGGCAAAACAGTTCTGCTGCAGGGACCAAAAAGTGCTTACATCCAGCAAAAAGCAGACACATGGAGCTGCACTTTGAAGAACACCAACAAGAACAGAAGGGAGAGAGGAGTAACTAGGCTCTTGACAATAGCAGAAATTTCTGCTGACAATAGAGTGATTAAAGTACTTCAGAGAGAAACCTGACTGTAGTTCACAGAAAGTGGGGATGAAGTGAAATAAGGAGAAACAAAGATCAGGGAGGATTCTTTGCTTAGAGTCTTTGTCTTTGCGAATGCTCAGAAAAGTTCTGACTGTATCTGTTTGTTTGTGCTCATTTACCTTTTATTTTCTATCACTTGTAATCAACTAGGTGATGTTCGGGTAATAAAAAGCTATGCTGCTTCACATCTGCTGAGGATCTGTCTCTGAAACAGTGAAGTGATTCAGGAGTGTTAAAAATAAATGCATATAGTGTGTAATTTTTATGGCTACAGCTTTGTAGTTTCCTTCTAAACGTCTCTCATTTTTACATTTCCTTCCTTTATTTTGTTCTGTGTTCTCATTTGACTTCCCCAGTAAGGAATAGAGATCACATGCTATAAGCAAAAGCAACTCATGACCAACTTTTTGTATTGATGATTTTGCTCTAACTCAGGCAATAAATGGGATACTACAGACAGTAAATCACATAAGGAAAGCTATAGATGAGAGCCATAACCAGCAACATTGTGTTCACAGCTCTCATTTAAATCCACCATCTGAGATATGTCTAGAACAACTGCTGTTAAAAAGCAACACCTCCAGTAACAAAAGGAAATGAGTTGGTAGGCATATGCCCAGCTAACTTCAACATCATAAAAGGAATAATTATAAATCATTATAAAGCTTGCCTTAATACCTGTCATCTATCTGAGTGTGTAGTATATAATGGACTCCGTGCTGAACAGAGCCTGAGAGATACCCCAGGAAGCAGAGCAATAGCTTACAAAACAACTATGGAATCAGTCTGTAACCTGGAGGGAGTTTAGATTTTTTCCCCTAGTATAATTGAACGTTACAGTAATACATGTTATTCTAGAACAAGGCATACATTCAATTCATTTAACTTTAAATACTGTTTTTGCAGTTCTCCTCCACTATTTTCTCATTATTTCAGGTGAGATATTAGAGAAATGAAAGAGAAACTCTTGGAAAAAGGTAAATAATGAATAACTAAGCTTCAAATTACTATAAACTGAGAATAAAAAAAACTTGGCAAAAAATGCTTTTTTTTTCTACTTGAAGTCAGGAAAAAGAAACAATATTGGATGTTTCTGTTCTATTGTTATACATAGTTTGCCTGGTACCAGGAATAGGATTTACTGGGTTTGAACATAGAGAAATCCTCACAAGACACGTGATCCTCGTGTTCTGAATTTATAGTCACATCTGATCACAAAAGACAAAAAGGGATAGTGCAACCAGATTACAGTTCCCTCACGGATTTCCAGGTCTGGAAGTTGTATACCTGTGTACCTGTACAGCCCTCAGGCAGCGGGCTTAAAGTAAGGATTTAAGGCTGCGAAAAGTCGAAGGGTGAAAACTGCTTACTCTAGTGACTCTAAGGTTCAGACATACTCACACCATTTGAAGCTTGTCTGCTCAATATGCTCCAGGGAACTCTTCCTCTCTCCCCCCTCATAGAAATCTATTTTGAGACACATCTGTCAGGAGTGGAAACCCTCCTCTTGCTACTGCCGATGGAAAGCAGCTACATTCCTCTGGAGAACTTCATGACTTCTGCATCCATGTACCTGTTTCACACCATCTTTCAAGCTATATGAAATACCTTTTTCAGGCTTTTCCCCAATCTGAAAAAAAAAAAAAAAAAGGATTCCTTTTCTTGTGTAATTTTGAACCATTGCAGGTTGTGCAGGTTGCTGGACTTTTCTTAAGTTTTAAATAACTTTATCTCAAAGAAATTAATAATTAACAATATATATAAAAAATCTTTACAAAATAAGCAATTAATTAGTTAGAAAAAAAGTAATTTCTATTTTCATCTAATTCTTAGCATCTCCACTGCTTCTTAGTCTGTTTTTAAATTAGAAAGAAAAGAACAGACAGGAGAACAGAAGGCTAATGCTATGTTTTTGTAGCTATATTTGGCCAAATCATTTGTCCCAAGGTTGGCTCTCTCTTTAACTTTAACTTTTACTTAAAGAAGCCTTTCTTTAGGTTGTTTGCCCACTGATGGCCTTGCTCTGTGATCTGCCCCATAGGCATATTCCATCTCCCACCCTTATAGGTGTAAAACCTCTTATCCCCTCTAATTTGTGCCTCAGGCCTTTCTTCATTACAATAAGCCATCCGCCCCTACTCCCAATCCCTCTTCAGGTGATTTTTTTGCCATTCAGACACCTTAGTTTTGTGCTTCTGAGCTCATCCTCATTTGCTCCATTTAGTTCTCCACCTTTAGCCTGCTCTAGTTTCTTCTTTTGTGGGGGATATTGCTGCTTGCTCTTAGCTTTAGTCCCTAGCTACTTCATTACCTGCGTTTGACTGGCCTGGGACTCAGGAAATTGCAACTTCAGGTCATTTCTGTCCCAGACAGTTCCCATTAGTTTTCACTGAAAACATTTTCTAGAGTACTACAAAGTTTTTAATACATAAATAATGGATAATGAATAAGGGATAAATCACATATAATTAAACAATTAGATGATCCACTAAAGCAAAAAGAAATATCATCACTATTAAGGAATTACTGTGATAAGGCAACTGTGTAAGTATTTATTTAACATTTGCTGTTTGTCAATGACTGATTGTCAGGGCTTATGAGGTTTTCTGCCTTTAAAAGAAGTGTGAAAGGGAAGCAAATAGTTTTCATACTGATAGACTTGAGATAAGAAGAGATTCGTCTAAGAAATATTCAGTTTTTCCATACAGTAGTTAGTAAAGGATTAACTTTTGAGCAAGGTAATAAAACTTTTCTTTTTTTAAAAAAAGAGCCCAATTTATCATAAATGACAAAAAATTCTCTTGCTTGCACAAAATTGTGAGAAACATTGAAAATCTGATTTCATCATCAGAGAAATAAACCCTTCGGGCAAAGACAGGTCACTGACAAGAACAATTTGGTTTTTATCAGCCTAAACCTGCCTGATCTTCTCTTCTGTTTGTGTCCTGTAAAATATCCTGCTAGTATATGCAGACACAGTGTTAGCAGAGGAATTGGTATTGCCTTTTTGAACTTAAGAATTCTTGGTACAAGTCAATGAAAATTATCATCTTCCCAAGAGCCCTAGCCAGCAGGCCTGCCAGCTGTCTGAAGCATGCTTTCAGGAAATAAACTGCATCAGATAGCAAAGAACAAGGTTAAAATTGGAAAATTTTACCCCAGGTTAGACAGGAGGGCTTTGAAAGCAAGGAATTGCTTGATTTTATGAGGAATGATCGCTGAAGCAGCTTAGATTATGAAAGAGTTGCCGAGATCTCAAAGCAACAGCAGTGACTTTGACTTCCTGACAAAATCTCCAAGTAGAGCAGGTCTGCCTGCATCTTAAGGCTCACATGACTGTGAGTTGCTGTAAAAGTCTATTCAAGCGGGTGATACCAATCTCTTCTAATATTCCTTGTCTAAGGAAGATCAGAATGATGACTTAGTACTGAATGGGTGTCCCTAACCCACATATAGAGGTGTGGGCAATGAAAAAGGTGAAATTACTCTTCTTTAAGAGTTAAACCAATCCTTTTTAGGGGAGGTATTTCTAGAGATATTTCAGCTCTCCAAAACAACCTCAGTTCTCCTTTAAGTTGTAGATAAATATCCAGGCAAATAACCATCACTTTCTCAGTCAGTCTCAAAGAAACCTGTTCTTTAATTGTCCATCCCTTTACAAAGCTTCCTGTGTATTTTGAGAGTCCTGGATAGAGAAGATATTCAAAATTTAGTGTAAAACTACTAATATTATCTACACTTAAAATTTAGGCACAGATCTAAAATTCATTGTCACATCTTAAGTTGTTGTAAATGATCATTACTCCTTTTTTGTGGATGGGAATGTGTCAGTTGTAACAGCTAAAGAGTTGAACAGAATACGTCAAACACTGGATAATATTCAGATAAGCAGTGGATATTTTTTGTTTAGAACATATAGAAAAGATTCTGAAAATACACATTTGCAGAAAGTGCTGACAGGATGCCCCAGAGCTTGTGAAATTTCCACTATATTCTGCAGGCCTATTTTGAGTATATATTTTTAGTGTTGTACAAACTGTTAAACATTAGGCATACACTAAAGCAGAAATATTTTCATGAAATTCCCAGAAATTTTAATGATGGAAAACACACATCAGTTTTCCTACTTGCTTAATAAATTTGTGTCTTGTGATAAACCTCAAAACATTTAGACTGTGAGACCAGGCAGCCAAAGGCACTAGAGCAAAGTCAGCAGTCCAGTGATATTTTTCATGAGACTTTATAAATGCAATAGCAAACAACCTCATTTTGATGCCACTATCATTTTCCTTATGGGTTGAGCAGCTCCCCAGGGCCGTTTGCCCTCTAGTGTCTCTCTAGATGTGTTTCCTTTCTCCTCTTCTGAACTCAAAAGTGAACAGATATTTCTCTCCTTAAGAGCATAGATGATTTTGTCAAGAGCACTATTTCACTGTGGGAGTTTGATTTGCCAGGGCTAGGAAGCTGTTCCCTTTCCCATACTTGAAGGTTAATGCCACCCTCTCCTCAGCACTTGCTTGCTCAGCTCCTGGCCTCACCATTGCCCACAAGCTGAGGTAAGAAGCTTGAGGGCTGCTTTGAAAAAAGAACAGTCTCAAGAGCATGGCGGGGGGAGGGGGGAAGATGTCAGAGGAAAAAAAGGCAGGTCGTGGAAAATTTTGATCACAAAATCATTTAAGTTGGAAAAGGCCCATGACCGTTCACCTGACATTGCAAAGTCCACCTCTAAACCATGGGTCCACATCTACACCAGATCTTTTAAATACCTCCAGGAGTAGCAACTCAACCACTGCCCTGGGCAGTCTGTTCTAATGCTTGACAGCCCTTTTCGTGTAAAAGTTTTTCCTAATACCCAATCTAACCTCTCTTGGTTCAACTTGAAGCCATTTCCTCTTGTCCTATCACTTGGTACATGATGGTTTGGGGTTTTTTGCATATTAAGATCTTTGTTAAAATAATGAAAAAATAGGGGGAACATTTTCCTTTAGTTTTCTTCCATACAGCTGAAATGCTACAGCATGCAGGAGGACTGTGTGTATGAATGATGTGATCCTAAAAGACAGGAAGATTTGTATTATCTTCAAAACAGTGTTCCCTCTTAGGCAGTATAAAACCAGAAGTGAAAGTTAAAAGTTTAAAATTCATCTGTCAACACAGTAAGGTCCATTTTTTATTAGATGAAGCTCCACTGCTAACATTCCTCTTACTCATAATTCTGTGGGAACACTGGGAACTGAAAAACCCCAGGTGGTAAATATGATCCTGTAAACTTGAAACTGAGGAAGAGCTTTCTTTCCAAGCTTGAAGTGGCAGGTTAAAAGAATTTCATTTCCCAAAAGCAAATATGAAGTTGTCAGAGAGATATTGTGAGCAGTTTTATTACCCATCTGCTCTACAGTAATGTACCCACTGGCAATCTGATTGCTCTATGCAAAGACAAGATAAAGGCTAATACTATATGGGCTCAGAAAAGAGGACAGATTTTGGTATTACCTCTGAACTCCAGTGTAAGTCCACTGATCCTATGGACTTATTTGTTATTTTACTGTCATGAAATCACATTCTTAATCCTGAATTTGAACAAATAAATATATTACACCGTAAGGGGAAAGCAGGGGCATGGTGGAGGGTGAAGAGAAAGAACACTTAGTGCATGCAGTTCACAAAATAATCCCCCATGTGTTTTTACATTAAAGTATGACTTTCTCAGTTGCAGAAGAGAGAATCACTTCTGAGAGTAAAGGAAAGATTTGTTTGTTAATAAACTGTTTCTCCTGTTAGGCATTTCACATACTTGGAAAGCAAAAAAGCTTTAGGTAGAATTTGCATATGTACTTGTGCAACACACTTCTGCTTATTTTGTTCCTTCAGATGTTTTCAAAAGCTTTAAGCTATGATTTTGAATTTGTAGGCATTTCTGCCAACACTGAAGAGTTATTCACCAACTTTATGAGAAATCCACTGCAGTCACTTTGTAGAACAGTGTGCTACTTTATTCAGACTTAATGAGTTGAATAACTTGATATCTAATTGGACTTTAGATGATGGCTTGTCTTGATAAAGCAGTGTTAAAACTGAAGGTGACCAGATTTTGTATTGGGTTTGCATGGCAAAGTTTTGGTAGAAGTGGGGTTACAGGGGTGGCGTCTTTGAGAACCTGGCAGAAGCTGCACCTGTGCCTGATAGATCCAGTGCCAACCAGTGCCAAGATGGACACACCGCCAGCTGAGACTGAGACCATCAGTTATGATGATAGCACCTCTGGGTTAAAGAAGGGGCAAGGGAGAGGGGGAAACCTGCTCAACTGCAGCAGTAAAGAGGAGGAAGAATATGTGAGAGAAGCAGCCCTGTAGATGGTAAAATCAGTGAAGAAGGTAGGAGGAGGTGCTCCAGTTGCTGGAGCAGAGATTGCCCCGTAGTCTGTTATGCAGACATGGTCAAGCAAGCTGTACCATTCTCAGTCACATGGAGATCAATGTAGAGTAGATCTCGACCACAGTCCATGGAGGACCCCATGCTGGAGCAAAGCAATGCCTGAAGGAGGCTGTAACTTCATGGGAAAACCATGCTGGGGCAGGCTCCTTGCAGGACCTGTGAACCCATGGGGAGAAGAACCCAAGTGGAACAGGTTTGCTGCAGGACCTGTGGAAGTGACCCACAGTGGAGCAGTTCCTGATGAACTTCAGCCCATGGGAGGGACACATGTTGGAGAAGTTCATGGAGGACTGTTTCCTGTGGGAGGGACCCCACACTGAGTGAGAAGATGAGTGTGAGAAGTCCTTCCCCGAGGAGAAAGGAGCAGCAGAAACAATGTGATGAACTGACCACAACCCCCGTTTGCTGTCTGCCTGCGCTATTTGTGGGGAGGAGGTAGAGAATTAGGGAGTGAAGTTGATGACAGAAAGAAGGAAGGGGTGGAGGGAAGGTATTTTTAAGGTGTTTTTAATATCCGACTTTATTTCCAGTTATCCAACTCTGATTTGATTGGTAATAAATTACGTTAATTTCCCCAAGGTCAGGTCTGTCCTCCACATGATGGCAACTGGTGAGTGATCTCTCCCTGTCCTTACCCCAGACCATGTCCCCTTCATTCTATTTTCCCTCCCATGTCCAGTTGAGGAGAGAGAGTGATAAAGCAACTTTGTTGGCTACCCGGCATCCAGCCAGGGTCAACTCACCACAGATACAACAGCAGTAAAGACTATTTTAGTACTCGGTATGGTACATGAGGTCATATTTTAATTCCTATTAAGTAGACTTCATTTACTAACAGGAAAACCTAAGCATCTGTCTGTGCAGGTACCTGTTCAGCACTCCCCTCCCTATGTTAATTTGTGATACAGCACTAACTAATAATGAGATTAGAGTACTTAAAGTGAAAAAAAAAAATACTCCTGTAAAGACTTCAGCAGATAAAACCATACAAGCATTTTATTCTCTTAATTTCCAATCTATTAACCTGTGGTACAAGTTGGGTTTCTTTCCATCTTACCATTCTGAAAATGAAACAGAGCGGCTAGATGGTCTGTAGATGTTACAGGCAGCTCAATGTCACTTTAATATACTTTGGGGCTATATAAGGATCTCAAAAAGTTATTTCAAAGAAAATAAGAAAAGTAATATGGATGAAGGACCAAACCATGACCCTGCATGGCAGTGTGCAATACAGAGGAGTAAAAGGTAAATCCAAAAGCATGCCAGTTTGTATGGAAAGCAAATAAAAGGGTGTCCTGGGTTCAGCAGTAGCAGTCGTTTTTCTCCTTCTCGGTATCTGGTGCAGCACTGTGTTTTTGACTTTCAGCCTGGGAACAGCGCTGATAACACCAATGTTTTCAATTGTTGCTTAGAATGCTTTGTTGACCAAGGACTTTCTGAGTCTCATGTTCTGCCAGGGAGGAGGGGAAGCCGGGAAGAAGCAGAGACAGGACACCTGA